>PVLC010014035.1:14689-40231 GCA_004027655.1 Graphiurus murinus | reverse complement strand
GAGTCATTCTTTCTCTAAGAAAGACTATTTTTCTTTTTGTTTGTGTCTTTTTTTTTTTTTTTTAAACCCAGGGGTATTCTATCTCCAAGCTACACCCCCCGCCCTATTTTTTTTTTTTTTTGTGGTACTGGGAATTGCACCACCACACCCAGATTTTATTCTTTATTTTTAAACAGGGTCTCATTAACTTGCAGAAGGCCTCACTAAGTAGCTGAGGCTGGCCACAAACCTGCTATCCTCCTGTCTCAGCCTCCCAAGTACTGGGATTACAAGCGTGTGCCACTACACCAGCTTTTTTTGTATTTTTTGTATTGGAGATTGAGTCCAAAGGCATTCTACCTCTGAGCTAGACTCCAAGCCCTATTTTATTTTTAATTTTTAAACAAGATTTCACTAAGTTGCTGATCCACCTGTCTCAGCCTCCCAGATACTGGGATTATAGGCATGTGCCAGCACACCTGGCTAAGACTTGTCAATTTGACATCTAAAATATATCTTGAATCCCTTCACTTCTTTTTTTTTTTTTTTTTTGCGGTACTGGGGATTGAACTCAGGGGCGTTCTACCTCCGAGCTATACCCCAGCCCTATTTTTTTATTCTTTATTTTGAAACTAGGTCTCGCTAAGTTGCGGAGTGCCTCACTAGGTAGCTGAGGCTGGCCGAGAACCCGGATCCTCCAGTCTCAACCTCCCAAATGCTGGGATTACAAGCGTGAGCCACCATGCCCTGCTCAAATCCCTTCACTTCTCTTTATAGCTTCTGTCTTCATCCTGGGCCCATACAAACATTTTCTTTCACTGCCTCTTTCAATAACTTGCTACTGATTGTCCACAGAACCCTTTTAACAGACCATACCATGATCTTAAAACTCTTCAAAGGTTTCCACTGAACCTAGCACAATATCCAAACTCAATAAGGCCTTCTATGACCTAGTCTCTGCCTTCTGTCCATCTCTCTGCCCCTGCTGTGTCCACAGTGGACCTTTCTTTAGGCTCTAGGAGCTTACCAGGCTTTTCCTACTTTGGGTGATCTCTGCCTTTTGGTTTGTTCCTCAGAGACAAGTCTTGACAGCCCTTCCACGCCCTCCATTCCACACGTTCCTCCTGTTATTTTCTCTCCCATAGAACTCAATTCTTCCCACTACAGAGTTTGCCACAATCTGTAATTACACATTTGACTGTGTGTTTGTTCTTTCCCCAGGTGAGTTGCTCCCAGACAGCACCTGGGATTGTGGTCTCACCTAGCACAGAGTGCCTAGATCAGGGGCAGGCACAGAGAGGAGGCTCCATAAATACTTGTTCAATGAATTCACTGTCTTCCACAAACACTTATTCTAGCAGAAAGGTTCTTCAGGTAAGACTAACTTTACCCACAAAGAAACAAAGGCAATACCAAAATTTAAATTTTATGAACACCCAAAGACTTTTTTTTTTACAAACATATAAATTATTTTATTTACAAAGCCATGTTACAAAATAAAATAAAATAAAAAAGCAAAAAAAAAAAAAAAAAAATCGCTCACTGGGGAATATTTCCAGGCCTGGTGCTAAATCAAGACAGTATCAATAGATACATGTTTGTTCTTTCTTTTTAAAACTGTAAGCCATAGAGTTTACTATTTACACCTACTTCAGACACTTATTCTGCTTACAATATCACAGGCATGGAATGAATTTTATTGGATAGTGCTAATACATAAAGGTGCAGGACAAAGAAGGAAAATACTTAGTGTTACAAAATATGGAGCGTAGAAAAGAAACCCACTCCACAGGTGTGGCATTTGTTTAGAATGATTGGACATGCTTTTTTCAAAATTCTTCTGGAAAAGGTTCTAAAATTGGTAGTAGGAAAGGACAAATGAGCAGGTGCAAATTCTCGTCTGTGCAACAACAGTTATTTAATATACCCCATGACTGACCAGCTACGTAAAACCCTCAGAGTTTTGTTAAAGTGCCATGGGCTGACAGCATAACAAAATATAAGATGTAAATAGAAAATTTCTTTTTTTTCCTTTTTTAAAACAAGGGTTCACTGAGAATCAGCAATAATAGAATATGCTGTATAAACTATTCTCTACAAAGGTTGATTAGCATTATTTACAATTGGTACATTGATACAAAAGAAGGCATACAAGTTATCCAAGTCGCTTTTTTTTCTTTTATGGCTGACAGGTCTATGCACTGCGTTATGCTTAACAACCAGAGCTTTCGAGCCTCTATGGCTGGCGACAAGTCAGGAGATCTTCAGGCAAACAGGGGCATGTGCAGTCACGGGGCTGGGAGAGAAGGCCGTGTGGGGTGTGCAGAACAGAAGGACCCAAGGGATGTCACCCTAATAATGCTTTATAGGCTGGTCCAGTTGAACTCCATGAAAACAAACCCAGAGGAAACCTTTTATTTGTATTCCATTTTTTTTCAAGCTGCATGATTTTAATACATCATCATAAAGTAAACTTGTGGTTTGATTTTGAAGGAAGAAATACCGTGGGTTTTCCCTTTTTGCTCAGTTTTCTAGAAATGTCCTCACCTTGGTCAGAGCCAGTCTTTCAAGAAAGTAAGCAGCATTCGGTGGGGAGCCTCTTTACTCTAGTTTCCAATTCAAGACTAGAGAGCTAAAATGTTTAACCCTATCAAATTGCTCCTTCTGCCCCTGTTGAGACATTATTTCTCAGAAGCAGCTACTTAATCTCTCAACCTTTGTTTTCCCTCTTGGAGTGTAAGAGTCTAGAAATCAGAGGGTTATTTTGTTGCTGAGATTTTTTTTTTTTTTACTCCTGCAAGTTTTACAACTCAAAATAAATTATAAAAAACAACAGACTTCTAAAACCGAACAAGACAAAAATTGTGCAAAAATAACAAAGATATGTACATACTTTTCAGGCTGAAGAAATGTACAATAAAAACATAATTCAAAGAACATTTTAAAAATATAAACATTGCTTAAACTTTCCTAAGTTTCATATTGTTTCTGAAACTATTCTGGTCAGTTAGCTCTGTAATATAGTAAAACATAAATTATTACAAAATTAACACTATAAAAATTTACTTTAAGAATATCTTCTAAACTTTTTCCAAAGGGTCTAACTTTGTTTATAATTTCTTAAACATTTATAAGTCTTAAAATCTTCCTTAACCTTTTTTTTTTAAAAAAAAGAAAAAGTAACAATCATCTCTTCAATTTGCAGTCTCTTTTTCCTAAGACTCAAATAAACCAGCATATAAGTGCACTTTTAACACTGTAGAAATAAAAATGAAATCATCCGAACTAATGTCCTGGTACTTAATATCAACTCCTGATTTTTTAAAAAAATCTTCATTTTATATTTAAAAAATTTAGTAATCCTATAAGAAACACTGTCAGTGCAATTCCATTGACGAAAATCACTCCGCTCACCTCCCGTCTTTGCAGATTCCAATCTTGTGGTGAAACTTAACAGTAGTCTGATCTTTGGGTTTGGGAGAATGGGAAAGGAAAGGAAAACTTCAAGATGAGGATGAGGGTTGTGCCCAGCTGTGAAACTAGCATTTGTTCCTGATTTCTGGCTGAAATAGAACCTCCTAGTATTTCTGCTATGAGTTTTATACAAAGTTATAAGGTTGGTAGCACAGAACACCTATTTCATATTATGATTTCTATTCCTGATTATGATTCCCTACTAGAGTTTATGGTATTGCTGTTTCTTTCAAGACTCCAGTGAGTAGCTTTATAGCTGGGGTGCTCCAACGTCTCTCTTCCAGATGGTTCTTCTTCACTAAGTGGTGTCCCGTGTCCTTACCACTCCTTCTTGGGGGTGGTGCCTGAGGATGAAGCGCGAGCTCACATCTAAGTACGGGTGGGCGATGCCAGTGTATATTCTCACAAGAGGCTTGACACATGACCCCCTCTGGAGGCTATCCCGAGGACCCTTCCTGGCCCCAGAGGTGGCTTGAGGACCTTTGGCAGCCACTGTCACCATGCCTCCTCATGGAGTGGCATTCTTGGCTTTTGTGGTTCTTGTGGTCTTTTCCCTGGGGTATCTCCATTTCTGGTGCACCCAGCTTGGGGAACTTACACTCTTGGGTGCTGGAAGGGATTCTACAGAGTGGATTCCTAACAAACTCAGTTCCTCAGTCACCTGATTCCTGTCATCTGAAGGGACATTGTCCCCACTCCCTATGCTCTGCCTCCTGCCACCCTTCCAGGCCTGTCAGCCTCTGCTCTCGACCCGGTCTGTCTTTTATGAGCTGCACAGCTGGACACTGGAATTGGGTAAACCACATCATTAAAAGGTCACTGTTTTCAATATTGCCTGTTGGGCTACAGAAACCTGTTGTGGGTACCCCACCTGCCCTCTGGCTCTCTCCTTTCTGGGATCCTCCCCCAAAAAACCCCTCCCAGCATGCTACCCAGGGGGTGCCAGTGGGAACTAGCAACTTCTGATGGCCAGTGGGGGCTCAGTGAGTGGCAGGTGGGGATGGAAGGGACCAGGAAGAAGAGGACAAGAAGGGAAAAGAAATCTGCATGTGCTAAAGTTCAAGAGCTTCAGACACTGCCAACCCAGAACGGACATCTACGATGCCTGCTCTCAGGGCCGGAGCAAATTATGGTGCAGTAGCAGCATCAGGAGCTAGGGGGGGTGACCCCAAATTTGGAAGAATGTATAAATGTGGCAAATGAAAAAACAGAAAGAAAACACTGGAATTGTTTTCTGTAAATCTCAAATTCACGTTCTTTTGCCTTTTTTCTGTTTCTTCAAAACAAAAAATTCATTATTTTTTAAAAAGAAGAAAGGCCAGAGCCACAGGCAGGGCACAGGAAATAGGTTCTCTCCCCAACAGCCTGCTCCCTCCTCCTCCTGCCCCCGCCTCCTGGGGCAGGATAACACCCAGGACTTGGTTTGGAGGTGGCTTCATGCTCTTGTTATGGTAGAGTCCTTATCCTGCCCATTCTGTTTGTGTTCTTCTAGGAAAGAAAAGAAAAGTTTGTTTCAAAACCATACATTTGGGATGACCCGTGAAAGTTCAAGGACGGAGACTCACTTTTCTCAACTCTAATGGAAAGGATAATATTCTACCTCCTGGATGGGGTAAGGGGCAGCTGAGCACGCTAAGGAGGTGATGGGTGTAAAGGACTCCGCGTGTAAGGCAGTTGTAATGCCGGAGAACTGGAGGACACAGGGATGAATGCAGTAGGGTTTCGTGGGAGGTCTCTGGGGGGTAACTGGAATAATTGACGTCTTCATTTTTCTTTTTTTCTCTAGGGGTTTGCCTTTTCCTACATAACCTGTAGACGACTCCTAAGGAAGGAGTATAGTGTTGGGTTAAACATAAAGGCTTTGAAGATAAAGATTTTGGGTTCAAGTTACTTAGCTTCTTAGTGCATCCATCTTTAACTATCACAGGAGTCTGATCTCATCCCTCACAGGGTTGTGGCGTTATTAAGTGCATAATTCAATGTATGTGATGTTAGAAAAGGGCTTGGCATAGTGACTGGAGAAAGGGCTCAACAAGTGGGAGCTGCTGTTATTACTGGGCAATCTTATTTGGTCCTGGGGACTGAACCCAGGGACATTCTACCTCTGAACTGCACCTCCAGCCCTTTTTATTTTGAAACAGGGTCTCGCTGAGTTGCTGAGGCTGACCTCAAACCTCCTGTCTCAACCTCTCAATCCCTCCTGGGATTACTGGTGTGTGCCACCATGACTGATTCCAATTTTGCCATTTAACAGATGAAAAAACTGAGATCTAGGGAAGTAATTTGCTTAAGGTATACAGCTGGTACTACTATTACTATTACTACTACTCCTCTTACTACAACTACTACTACTAATAACTAACACTTGTGCATTTGTTATATCTGAGACATTTTCCAGAGACTTTATGTGAATAAATTAATCTTTGCAAGAACCCTATGGGTTAGGGACCATTATGATCCCTACTTTATAGACTCCTGTCTATAATGGAGGCACAGAGAAGTTAAGTAACTTGTTCAAGGACACAGAGCTAATAACTAGAAGGCCTAAGTTTGAAAGCAAGGTAGCCATGCTCTCAACTGTAGGTGGGATCTGAGCCAGGGTCTGACCCCAACACCCAGCCGGTTCTTTCTGCCCTGATGTTGGACCTGTGGATTTTGCCCCTTAGTAACTTACCTGCCGGCTGTGTCCTGGGCTGGATATGCTTGAAGGACTGGATTGTGACAAAGCTAGGCTGCTATTTTTCCCAACCTGAAAGACACCAGTGAAGCCCACTCAGACTCCTGAGGCAGCTTGGGAAGGCCCTTGACACCACACCGCCAGGGGAGAGGAGAAGGCTGTGTGAGGTGCCACTTTCCCTTCCATGGCTTCAGAATGGGCGTTTCCATCTTAAATGGCAAAGTGACATCGGTTCTTAGGGTGCCTGGAGGATGCCCCTCTCCTTCCCAGAGAAGCAGGATGGTGGGGACGGACTGAAGCATCGGGGAAGGCCTCTGGTGAGAAGCCGGCCCTCCTGGGAGCTCGGCAGAAGTCCAGCGGAACACCGGTGGGTGACACATGCTTACCCACCTCTCACCCACAGTGCCAGGCCCCTCTTGATCTAGCCTAGATGCCCTTGGACCAGATGAAGATAGGAACACAGATTTTTGTTGGGTCAGGTTTCCCAGACCCTTGGCCTCCAGAAAATCAGCTGGGTTGTGCTGGGCTTCTCCTGCAAGTGCATGAGATGGTGGGCGCTGTATCCAGCTGGGTTCCGGGGTGGCAGTACTGGGAGCATGTGGGTGTGGTGCTCTGTGACTGTTCTTGGCCGGGATGGGTCTTCAGGAGAGCTGATGCCAAGGACTAGTGTCCTGTGTCTGTCTCATATGCAAAGGCAACTCTTGTCTTCAGCCTATGAATAGCTCCTCCTCGATATTAACAGCCTTTGCACAAAGACTTTTGCCTGCCGCTCACAGTCTTGTTCTGTGTTCAGTTAGATACCATGGTGGCCATTTCTGGCCTTAAGCACATCAGATACAATTAAATGGATCCTCAAGTTGTTTCCAAAGCACAAGTTTACCCTAGATTCCTCAACTTTGTGCTTTGCCTCTCCTTTTAACAGACTCAACAAAGACTCCCCCCCTCCCCCGCCCCAAGGATATCACCTCTCCCCAACATTTGGAAATCATTAGTGGAAAACAGCAGGTTTTTGACACCCCCACTCTATGAGCACCCTCTGGTGGAGGCTTGTCTGTTCTTTTTGCTCCTGCTTTTAGTTGATTCATGGGGTTGATTGAACATTTCACATGGTCCTGCTGGCCAAAGAATCAACAGAGCAACACTCAACGCAGAGGCATTCCCTTAAATGCATGGAGGCTCAGATCTCAGATGCCTGGGTTCAAACCCAGCCTTGCCATTTAGCTGTGTGACTTTGGGTCCCCTGTTTAACCTTCCTGTGCCTTGGTTGACTCATCTGTAAACTGGGGGTAATAACAGGTAATTATTGATTTAATGTATCAGAAGGCGTTGGAACAGAGACCATCGCTTGTGTTAGCTGCTAGAACATTATCTACAATGAGTGATACCCTGGCCTTTGCTGATCAAGATGTGGCCTGCAAACTAGAGCAGCGTCTTGGCCCTGCTAGTACCCTTAGAAACGTAGATCCTTGGGTTCCCCACCCCTACTCTGCTCACTCTGAGCCTGCATGTTTGCATTTGTAGATACATTCCAGTTTGAGAAACCCTGGCTGTGCCCTCCTTCCTGAGATTGGAGGTGACACTGGCCAGCAGCGTGGGCTGCAGGTAGAGCCCTGAGGCCTCGTCCCTCCCCACACCCCTGGAGCCAAGCCAGAAGTCACCCAGGCGCTGGCGGGGAGGCTTCTCGCTCTCCTCTCACCTTGGCCTTGGCTTCAGCCATCTGGCTCTTGCGTTCCAAAAGTGCTGCTGCTCAAGTGTGTAACTGGAATTTTTTTTTTTTTTTGGTAATATACAAGAAGGAGATTTTATTACTAATCCAGGTCAGGGTTGAGTCTAACCTGGATTAGGGTTCTGCCTAAGTATAGAGGTGTCATGGCTGTGGAACGTAGCTGGAATTTTTGAGTCCTCCTCAGGAGGTGTTCTTCTGGGGTTTTAATAAATCTCACATACGGTGACACAAAACATTAAAACATGTTTTAACGACTGTCTTCCATCTCGCCCAAGTCCTCATCTCTATATGGGGCTGGCCTTGGGGTCTGACCTCTTCATTCTGTGGTTGTAAATCTTGGGCTGCGCTCCTGTCTCCAGACAGGTGGCCCCCATGGTCACTCCAGAGCAGGCCAAGGACCGCAGGGCTGGGGCCTCTGCTCTGCTGGGCTGGGGGTGGTGGCGGCAGCCTTTCCTAAGTAGTTCCCCAAGCCTGAGAAGCCAGACTGGATTTGAGGATGGGAACAGACCCCAAGGGAAAGAGATACATTATTCCTGGACTCCTGCATTTCACCAGCTTCCTCTTAATACACACTCCTGTTGGCACCATGGCACGGAGCACTTTACCATCTGGTGCAAGCTGCAGTTTTCCTTTAGGAATCAAACAATTATATGAGAAGGAGAGGGACTGAGGCAGCCAGAAGTGAGAACAATCACCCTGGAGCCTGTCCCGGTGAGACCGTGCCATCATTGATCCTGCCTGGGCCTCAGGCTTTTCCTGAGGGGATTCCAACAGATCAGATCAAACTTCTTAGCAATAGAATGCTTTAATGAAATCATCCTCAGAACCTCAAGATTAAAAAAAAAAAGGCAAAAGAGGAGTGGGGGAACTCAGAATCTCTCAGTGCCTCAGCTTAACCATCTGTAAAGTGGTGACAATGGCTGTATCAACTGCCCTGGGTTGTTGTGAGGACGAAATGAGGTACTCGTTGTAAAGTGCTCAGCACAGTGCCAAGCGCATACTGAGAGGCTATAAAGCATTTGTTAAATCAACCGCTCTCACAGCGGAGGGTGAAGGTTGCCTATGGGGAAAACGAGAAAAGGAGCCACGCTCGTGCTACCTGTCTGAGCCACCTGGCCAAGCAGGGGCGCTGCCCAGCTCCCCCTGCCCCCCAGAGCCGATGAAGGCGGTGCCAGGAGGTCCCTTACCTGCCGAGAGGAGGTGCTGTTAACGGGATCGGGCACCGGTGCAAGAAGGCCAGGTGGGTTCTTTTTGTGAACGCTATTCATACCAGGCATTTTAGTGATTTTACAGGCTTTGCTACTAGTACTCGAGTTCTTACGCTTTTTTCCTTCTGATTTGTCAAAAGAGAGGGGCAGAGAAGACACGGCATTGTGTGAGGCCAGAGAGAGGTCCCCTGCATGGAGTGCAAGGGAGGGCACAGAGAGGGGACAGGAGTCGCTGCTGCCGCCCGCCGTGCCCACCTGTCTCCCTAGGTCCGCGGGGCCGCCGGGCAGTGAGGTCCGTCCTGAGGGCTCCAGCTTGGCACTGAGTGGGCTCATCCCGTTGTCTGAGGTGCGCACACACAGGCTGGTACCGGGAGGGGCTGCCTGGTAGGAGTTCAAAGCGGAACTGGCGTTGAGAACACAGTTCTTTTTGTGGGGCCCTGACAATGGAGACGAGAGGGAGGTCTGCAAGGGCAAGGAGGAAGAGGAAGAGGAAGAGGAGGAGGAGGAGGAGGAGGAAGTCGAAGACTGGGGCTTCCTCTTTTTGTTACTTGGAGACTCGTCGCTACGGGCAGACAGGTCTTTGACTTTTGAGGATTTGCTGGTTTTGGTTTTGGATGGCTTGTGGGATGGGGAAGGGATGACGGCTGGTATCGGGGACACGGCGGATGGGGCCTTGAAGGTTGAGTCCATGATGCTGAGGGTTGCGGCCACATGGGGGAAAGCTGTGGTGTGGGACATGAGGACGCGCGGGTCCGGCGATGCCACAAAAGCTGCGTCTGAGAGCATGGCGGATGTCATGATGTAAGAAGAGGTGAGTCTCGAGCTGATGGGAGCTGAAGGAAGACACACAGCACTGGGGTTGCTGAAAGGCTGCAAAACGGATGCTGGAACAGGGGTGGTGATGTGGGCTGCTGGCGAGGGCATAGGGCTATCTGCCGCAGGAGGGATCTTCCTAAACACAGAGAAGAGCCAAAGAGAAACAGTGAGACATTGGGCTGGCACCGCTCGGAGGCTCAATGAAATTGGAGCAGTGGGGCAACGGAGCACATCCGGCAGAGCCACACTATGGAGAGCGAGCCTTGGAGGATGGTAGGATCTGAAGGATGGCCCTTTCTTAGGCTGCCCCATCGCAACATCCAGCAACCGTGCCAACTGCTCCCAGGTTTTCAGATCCTATTCTCTGTGCTGGGCTACTGGAGAATGGCCACTCATTTGGTTCATGAATAAAAGGCAGTGTTAGCTGGGCGTGGTAGAGCAAGCCTGTAATTCTAGTACTTTGAAAGGCTGAGACAGGAGGACTGCAGGCCAGTCTCAGTAACATAGCAAGACCCTCAGCAACTTAGTGAGACACTATTTTAAAATAAAAAAAAATAAGCTGGTTGTGGTGGCGCACGCTTGTAATCCCAGTACTTGGGAGGCTGAGACAGGAGGACCACGGGTTTGCGGCCAGCCTTAGCTACTTAGTGAGGCCCTCTGCAACTTAGTGAGACCCTGTTTCAAAATAAAGAATAAAAAAATAGGGCTGGGGATGTAGCTCGGAGGTAGAATGCCCCTGGGTTCAATCCCCAGTACCAAAAAAAAAAAAAAAAAGACAGGGGTGTAGTTTAGAGCTAGAATGCTGCTCCAGGTTCAATCCCTGCTACAAGAAAAAAAAAAAAAAAAAAAAAAAAAAAAAAAGGCAATGTTATTTAATTTAGTTAATTACTTTATTTGTGTGTATTGTGTGATACTAGGGATTGGGCCCGAGGGGTGTTCTACCACTAATCTACACCCCCAATCCTTTTTATTTTTTATTTTGAAACAGAGTGTCTCAAAGTTGCCTTTGTGAGCCAGGCGTGGTGGCCCACACTTGTAATCCCAGTACTAGGGAGGCCGAGAGACAGGAGGATCACAGGTTCACAGCCAGCCTCAGCTATTTAGCAAGGCCCTCCACAACTCAGTGAGACCCTATTTCAAAATAAAGAATAAAAAATTGGGCTGGGGATATAGCTTGGAGGTAGAATGTTCCTGGGCTCAATCCCTGGTACCACACACACACACAAAAGTTGCCTTGTGACAACCTTGAACTTGTGATCCTTCAATCTCAGCCTTCCAAGTACTGGGATTATAGGTATGTGTCTCTGTGCCTTGGCTGCAATGTTATTTTTTGTGGTACTGGGGGTTGAACTCAGGGGCATTCTACCTCTCAGATATACCCCTAGCCCTATTTTTTATTCTTTATTTTGAAATAGGGTCTCACTAAGTTGCAGAGGGCCACACTAAGAAGCTAAGGCTGGCTGGGAACCTGTGATCCTCTTGTCTCAGCTTCCCAAGTACTGGCGTTACAAGCGTGCGCCACCACACTGGCATATTGCAATGTCATTTTAGAATAAAATGTCCCCAGCAGTGTTTCCTCCTCTCTCCCCCCTGGCAGTGATGGAGGTAGTAGTGGTCATTTCACATTCCTGGTTTGTAGTAAGGAATGGGAAGACCGGGCTTGGCCACCTGGACATGTGGGCCAGTGTGTCCCCCTCTGCCCACCGCAACCGCTTTCCCATCCTGTTCCCACTCCGCCCTTGGCTGGAGTCATTTCCACGTTGGCTCCAGTTGGCCATGGAAAGTGTCAGGGGCTGGAGATGTCAAGTTGCCCCTACCCAGGACTGAGGTTTTTCCTCTTCACCACGCCCTTCCTCAGCTCTCACTCACAAGGGTTATAATGAGCTGCCCCTCAATAGGTCTTCCTGTCCCTGTATCAGGAAAAGGTGAGAGTGCTGGCACCCTTGTGTGTCCAGAGAAGGGGACCAGGAGTTTCTAGCTTGTTCTGCAGGATATGGACAGGAGGAGAATATACAGAAGGGGGAGAGGAAAGTCACTGTTTTCTTGTTCAGTCTTCTTGGACTTGGGAAGGGGGTGTCTAAGAGCAAATCCCCTGGAGCCAAGGTCAGCACCAGGCAGCCAGGCAGGAAGTCATTCTTGGGGCCTCTTTGCAGACTGTCTTTGTGTGTGTGTGTGTGTGTGTGTGTGTGTGTGTGTGTGTGTGTGTGTGTGTGTTAGTTACTGGGGATTGAACCCAGGGGTGTTCTACCTCTGAGCTACACCCCCAGCCTTTTTTTTTTTTTTTTTTTTTTTTTTTGGTACTGGGGATTGAACCCAGGGGTATTCTATCTCCCAGCCACACTCCAGCCCTTTTTATTTTTTACTTTGAAGTAGGGTCTTGCTATGTTGCTGAGTCTGGCCTTGAACCTGCAATCCTTCTGTCTCAGCCTCCCAAATACTGGAATTACATGCATGCACCACCATGCCTAGCTCCCAGCCCTTTTTGCAGAGAACACTGACCTCAGGAGCCCAGTGAATGTTTTCCAGCTGTTCTCTCCCATTTCTCACAATGCTCCCTCTCTGTTCCCTGGAAGCTTGTTTCCCTGGGTGATCAGCCATCAGGAACTAGTTTTCCTTTTCTGTGGCACTGAAGATTAAACCGAGGGGTGCGCTAGCTCTGAGCTATACTCCCACCCCTTTTTACTTATTTTTACTTTTATTTGTTTATTTTTGGCACTAGGGATTGAACCCAGGGACATTCTATTTCCAAGCTATATCCCCAACCCTTTTTATTTTTGAAACAGGGTCTTGCTAAATTGCTGAGGCAGGCCTTAAACCTGTGATCCTCCTGTCTCAGGCTTCCAAGAACTGGGATTATAGGTGTGCACAATCATGCCTGGCTCTTTTGTTAAATTTATTTATTTACTTACATATTGTGGTACTGGGGATTGAACCTAGAGACATTCTACCTCTGAGCTACACCCCCAGCCTGATTTTATTTTTATTTTGAAACAGGGTCTTGCTAAGTTGCTGAGGCTGGCCTTTATCCGGTGATCCTCCTGTCTTAGCCTCCCAAGTACTGGGATTACAGATATGCACCACCATGCTTGGCTTAAATTTTGAGACAGGGTCTTGCCAAGGTTGGCCTTGAACTTTTGATCCTCCTGTCTCAGCCTCCCAAGTCCTGGGATTACAGGTGTGCACCACTGTGCCCAGCTGTAATTTTCCTTCTTTGAAGGCAGCACTTGAAGGCAGGCTAGCCAAAGGCCTGTACCTCTGTAGGCCTGGAACACAGTATGGGGCAGGGTTTCAGACTGACCCTTCCCACTGGAGGTCACCCTCTGCCTGTGGTACCAGCACCAGCTGTGTCAGAATCAGGTGCCAGGGAACTAGACAGAGGCCTGCTGAGAAGTAAGTGCCTCTCCTAGCATTATTCCTTTCTCTGAAGATTCCCTTCCCTTGCTTGTACTTTGTGGAGCCTGTGGCTTCCATCTTTAGGGGGAATTAAGAGTCATCCTTGAATTCGGAAGCAATCCTTGAAAATGTCAGACCCAAGAGATCAAATATAAGAGAAAAATGTTGCCAAATCCATAGCAGCCATGATGGTGTTTGAGGATTTACTTCCTCTCAAGCCCGAAGTAACGAGAGGTTCCTGTTGGCACTAAACAAGGTGCTCCATAAACACTTTTTGCAATGAATGAATGAGTGAATGAACAGATGGATGAATGGGTAGGTGGATGGGCGAGCAGGTGAATTCTCAGCAGCAACATAACCGTATTGTCAGGGACTATGCATGCTGGGCAAGGACTCCCATAGAATCAGACTAGAAAGGTCTTCACACATGCTTACACCTGTCTGGCTTTGCACGACCCCTTCCTCACAGGGGTGGGGAACATTTCTTAGAGTGTAAGGAATCAGCAAACTTTCTTGCGGTCTTTGTTGCCTTGCTGTGATACTATAGGTATCCTGCTCAATCTTCTTTTGGCTCAAGTTTCCTTACCAGCTAGAGATAGAAATACATGGTGGCAAAGGTTTGGCAGTCCCTTGTAATAAAAGGTTACTTAAAAATACCAGATAGCTCACTTAGGGAGGACCCCACTTGACGATCTTGAAAGGGATCCACCTTTAATGCCCCAATTTAAAAATTTCCCATTTAATAGTAAAAATTCATTCTTCAACTTATGCCGACAAGCAGAGTTGAAGTCCTAAACGTACCTGGCCTTGGTCAGGGTTGGGATGGATGCTACTTTGGGCATACTTTCTCTCTTTTCCCCACTAATCCTCAGTGGAACAGCTGGGGCAGGAGGGAGACAGGGCAGGGCAGAATTGGGACAAGGGGGCTGTCCCCAGCAGCCTGTCCTCCATGCTAAACAGCTTATGTGTTTTCTAGGTGCCAAATGGCAGTGGGTTTCAGCTTTGCTGGGCTGTACTCTGGTTTAAGCCTTTGCATGCTGGCCTAGGGAAGTCCTGTACAAAGCCCATAGAGGTGAATAAACTTCTGACAGCGCCCATCCTCCCCTGCCAGCTGGCATGGAGATGCAGATGCTGACCTGGCTGAAAGAGAATACTGTGTTGGCGTCTCCTGATGCAGAGTTAAATGCTTGTTAAAGAAAAAAGTGTCTTGGCCGTTCCTTTTCTTCCTAAGGTCTTCCACGCCCCCATCGGCTGCCATCCCTCCAGGTTCGGGCCCGCCGGGGCCTGGGGTTTGGGCAGCGAGGTTGAGAGGGCAGCGAGGTGCTACGCTCTCCAGAGTTGACACCCAGGCAGCCCCAATGTCGCTCAGTGACAGCAGATTGGTTAGGCAAGTCCTGAACAGGGGGGAGGGACCTGATGCCCGGTGGCTCGGGCTTCTGTGCCTGAGGAGGAAAGGAATATGGAGCTTGAGCTGACAGGACAGCAGGGAGTGAAATACAGATCAACACATTCCTTCCGCGTGTCTGGGATTTACACTTTCATTACCCAGGGGAGCAAAGAGCTACGAGGATCTCATGTAGGGACTTGCCACCATCTTGGGGGAACAGGCGCAGAAGGGTAAATCAAGGGTAACCAAGAAGAAGGTAATCCTGCCTGCAGAGTCTCTGTTGGGTTCTGAATGGACAGAGCAGATATCAAGGGTGCCCTTTGGCCACGCTGGGCAGGTCACATATGTGGGAAGAAACGATAAGCTTCTCTTGTGGCCCTTCCTACTTTATATGAAATGTCAGCATTTTGGTCCAAGCCTCCCATGAGAGCTCAGTGTGGACAGAAAGGGGCTCAGGTCCACGAGTTCATTGTGTAAAGGGGCCAAGGTGTCAAAGATGCTGGAGAGAGGAGAAAACTGGGAGAGGGTTGAGTCATGGATTCTGTTCCCTCCCATCTCTCAGGAATGCTTTTCTGGCCTCTCCTGGGCCTTCCTGGGCAGGGTAGGGGGCTCAGCTCTTGGTCTTCCTGGATTATCTGGGCCTGGACTCACATGATCCATGTTTCCATTGGATTATACCTTGACAGCTCCCTTTGTAGAGGGGAGGGGTGGGACACCCAGAGGTTGGCCTTACATTATCAAGTGACTGAAATGTAGCTCCTTAAGTTTGAGAGGGTCTAGGCCTGATATTCCTTCACAATAGCATTCTATCAAATCGAGACTTCTTCCGTTTCTGTGGTTTCACTATTAAGATGTAAGTACATTGGAAAGTGTTTGAGAATAAAGATCCTTAGAGAAACGGAACAGAGTTGGAGTTTAGGGGAGAAAGAAGGACAAGAAGAAGTGAGGAGAGGGCCCTAGGGAGATGGGAAGGGCCAAAGACAAACTTAACTAACTTCACAACTTCACAATATTGCTCAGGATCTGCCCCATTGGTGACTGTATACATTTTTTCACAGGGCAGAAAGTAACTAGAAATTGGTCTATAACCATTATGAAATCCTTAGTATTGCTATTGTAGCATTAACATTACAAACAGAAGCATATTCATAACATCCTTCAATGCTCTTAGTAGTAATAAAAAGGGCCTGTAATGTTATTAAACAAACAAGGTCTTATCTAATATCCTTTTCATTTAGTTTAGAATATTACCAATATGAAAATGATCTTTGAAGAAGAAAAAGCATATAGCACATCATATGTGTTTCTAAAAATCTTCAGGGGAACTATTAAGAAGAGCTGACATTTAAGAATTAATCACAAATCCTAACTTGAAGACTCTTTGTTCTGTGAAAAGCCAACCACTGACATTTATTTAGAAAGTTAGGGTTCAGGCAACTGTGGGGCAGCTCTGATCTTATACCACACAGAAACTGCTCACTTACTTCCACATCTGTGAATTCAAGTGTTTTTCTACCATGGAGTTTAGTGCGAATCGAAAACGATCCCATCTTCTATCAAACACATAGTACCCTCGTCCCATGAGGCGACTCCCGAATGAGCAAAACTGTGAGGGGAAAACAAAAAACATTTTAATTTTGATTACAGGTTAATAAGCTAATATAAACCATACAGAGAAAAATAACATTTGCATAAAAACACACAGGGGTACCGTTTTACTCAAAATAAAGAAGCAAGCAGTACTGGAGCCAAAAATATTACTGTGATACTATAGTTGGAACTCCAGATTTTCTGCAGCACTTCACATTATACCTCAACCCTAGCTGCATTTAATTTTCTGGGGCACGGAGGGCCACATTCTCTACTCCTGGGATTGAGCCAGTAATATAGGTTAAAGAAACAAACACCAGCACTCGGCAGGCAAGGCAACTTTTCAGCTCCACCTGTTCATCACATCATTCATCTTCTCGAAGAACTTGGGGTTCCCCAAAACCCATCCCAGTGACAGAATGTGTGGCTCTGATGTTCTGGGTCATACCATTCTATCCAATGTCATGGAGCTGCCTCATTTTTTTTTTTTTTTTGGTACTGGGGATTGAACCCAGAGACTTTCTACCTCCAGACTACACCCCCTAGACTGATTTTATTTTTTATTTGGAATCAGGGTCTTACTAGGCTACTGAGAACCTGCAATCCTGGCTTTGAACCTATGATCCTCCTGTCTTACCTTCCCAAGTACTGGGATTACAAACGTGTGCCAATATGTTTGGCCGAGCCTCCTCACTTCTAACCAGGCTAAACACCTTCCTTTCCCTGTCCCAACCTCATCTACACCTCTCAGCCACCTTGCCCTGGGGCACATCATACGTCCAACCTTTCCTCATGCTGTTCCCTCTGCCATCGCCTCCTCCCCTCCTTTCTTTGGCAGTCCCAATCCCCTGTCGGCACCTTAATCAAGATTCTCATTTCCAACGGCCTCATCTGATTGGTCTCCCCACTGTGAGGTCCCATGGCACACCTACTGTACACCCCATTACATTTCACCTTGGCTGTTTTATGTCTATGTGCCTATGTGCTTGCTGACAATGTACGAAAGCGGGGCGTCCATGCTCTTCCTCCTTGGTATGAGGATCTTGAGAGATCTGAGATAAAGAATGGATCGGGGAGATAAGGTCCCACAACAGCTTAAAGCAAACCACTGCATTTAAAATGCTGAAATGTGGGCATTTGGATGTGGAATAAAACACCATTTGATTATGATGTTAGGACAACAGGAAGGCCAGTAGATAGAAATGCAAGGAGTAGCCTCTGGGAAGGTGACATTAGGCTGTTCTAGAGCTCAAGTGAGTCTGCAAATGACTTTATAACTCAAATGCAACTTCCCCATCCCCTCCAGGCCTCCCAGCAGCTCCCTGGCCTCCGTCCCAGACATAGTGCTGATTGGCACTCATTCCACAAACTCGTCCTGGAACCAGCCTTTGGAACGTTTCTCAGGAGGAAATGCAAGACTTTCCCTTTGTTCTGATTCTGCTCGTGTATTGGGAGTTTTGTAGTAAAATCTTGGTGCCCACCAAATCTGGCACTACCGATGAACAGCACTTTTCTGCTCCTTCATATTAAGTTCTTATTGACCAAGCAGGAAAATGTGCAATTGAATTCTCCAGTGCAGAAGCTGGTTTCCAGCTACTTGTGGGAACTGTTCCAGGTCTAGGCCTCATTTTTTTTCCCCTTCACTCCAATTGCTGAGGACCATAGAGTGAACAAACACGAATTGATTTAATGTAAAGAGGCCAAAGCAAAGAAATGAGTCTGTGGCTTTCCCATTTAAATCAGCAAAACATTAAGGGCACATGAATGTGTATGTCCAGAGTTTAGCTAATGCGTTGAAGCACTTGATCTTTGGACAAATGTCTTGATGTCCTCCAGACTCTGGCTGCCTTTTTTTTTTTTTTGGTACTGGAGATTGAACCCAGGGCCATTTTACTTTCAAGCTATACCCCTAGTCCTATTTTATATTTTTGTTTTGAAACAGGGTATCACTAGGTTGATGAGTGTCTCACTACTTGCTGAGGTTGTCCTGAAACCTATGATCCTTCTGTCTCAGCCTCCCAAGTGCTGGGATTACAGGTGTGCACTACTACTAGCTGAGTTTGGCCTTTTGGCAGAGCCTTGTATTTCTTTCAGACTTCGGAGCCAGAGGCACCTTCTGGTCTTGGCTACTGTGATCTGATTCCACAGATGCAAGGATAGATGGCTGTTGTGGCTCCTGTTCCTGGTTGGCACACTGCCTCAACAGAGCTGCAGATGTTCCCTGTGGCCACCATGGCAGAGCCTGCTGGCTGCCAACCTTGCTACTTCGTCCACTCTCACCTGGCCCTGTCTCTTCCTTGCTAACAGAACCACACCTATACGAAGTAGTGACAGAGAAGGTGTGTCTCCTCCCAGAACCTTGGGAAGACTCCTGGCTGGTTTCCTCGCATGCCACTGCAATCCTTTCCTTCTCTGCCACTCATCAGTACAGTGGTGGCATGGAACCCGTTTCTGGTAGGTATAAAGGGAAGTCTGGAGGTTTCATAGGAAGATTTGCTTTGTTTTGCTTGGTCCTGGGTATCGAACCCAGGGGCATTCTATCTCTGAGCGATACCAGTAGCCCTATTTTGTTTTTTATTTTGAAACAGGGTCTCACTAAGCAGCTGAGGCTGGCTGCTAACCTGTGATCATCCTGTCTCAGCCTCTCAAGTACTGGGATTACAAATGTGCGCCATCACGTCTGGCTTAGATATTTATTTATTTATTTATACTGGTGATTGAACCCAGAGCCATTCTACCTTCGATCTACACCCCCACCCCAGTTTTATTTCTTATTTGGAAACAGGGTCTTGCTAAGTTGATGACGGTCTCACTACTTGCTGAGGCTAGGTTTTTTATTTTTTATTTTTTATTTTTTTTGCGGTACTGGGGATTGAACTCAGGGGCATTCTACCTCCAAGCTATACCCCCAGCCCTATTTTTTTTTAATTCTTTATTTTGAAACCGGGTCTCACTAGGTTGCGGAGTGCCTCACTAGGTAGCTGAAGCTGGCCACGAACCCGGATCCTCCGGACTCAGCCTCCCGAATGCTAGGATTACAAGCGTGCACCACCACGCCTGGCTAGGTTTTTTATTTTTAACTAAAAGAAGACATCATCTTGGAAAGGCCCTATTCTGTGTGTCCCATTCCATCCTGAGCAGAATGCCCCTGGGTGAGGATATGACACGAGAGCTGCGGTGGTGTGCTGAGACCATGCATGAAAGGCAACGATGCTGCTGAGGCTGTCCCCCAGCTCCATGGCACTGTGGAGAGGCTGACCTACGCTGGAAGCACTTACCTGTAAACTTGCTCTGAGAGAGGGTTCAATGTCCTTCATGCATCTGTGGGTGAGCTGAGTTTCCACCATGGCAGGAAAAGGCATTCCCAGTCATCCCTGACTAGTTCTGTTCTAGCTGAGAGGCAAAGTCTCAGGCTGAGGTTGAGCCACGGTAACCACCATCCCCAGAGACAGGAAGCAGATGTGACCTTCATTTATCACACAGATAGGAGGGAAGAGGAACTCACTCTACCGTGATGGAGGGCTAACTTCACTTACATGGTCTCTAAGCTCTAGATATGGTCAAGGCTGGTCCTGCAGGACTCAGGTTGGCACCAGAGCAAACCACCAGGGAGTCCCATGTCCAGGCCCCCGCGTTTGGCTCTGTGATGCCTGCACCAGGGATTTCCCTTTCCAAGGTGAATGCATGAACCAGTCTCCAGCTCATGCCTCAGTTTCCCACTTCCATTTCAAGGACCTCAATCATCAACGTGGACTCATTCAAGGAATCGGAAAGAAAGTGCCCTTTTTGTTAATAAGCAATCTGCTGACACAAAACACTTCCTCCTTTCCTCAACACAGTCTCTCTCCCTCTTTCTCAGTTCTGGTGCCATATGGTCACACTTCCTAATGACAGAAAAACTTAGAACCCACAGGGGAGAACGCCAACAAGGGTTGGTACCTGACATGCTGCTAAGACAGATGGTTTCGAGAGAGGGTGAGCCCGGCTAACTGCACAGCACGGGCTTCCTTTTCAGATGGGCAGGGCCAGAGGGTCAGCTCCCGAGGGCATGTTCACGCACACCATCGCTCAGGCACCTCGCTTCCAGGTGGACCACAAATACTCAGGTGTTTAAAGGATTGCAACTGCTCTCCTTCCCTCCTGTGCTGTTCTGCGGCGTCTCTAATGCCATCATTCAACCTCAGGGTAAGCCTTGCAGTAATGTGCCCCTTCCTTAGGCATGTGAGCCTCTGGCAGGCCCACCGAGGCGCCTGTGGGGCACGGGAGAACACGTGTAGCAGGGAACAGGAGGAGGCCTACCGCGAGAGGTCTGGGGTGCTGCGTGGAGAACTGACAGTCTAACTTCTCAGATTCGTCGGCTCCGTCCATCTCCCCTTCATCACTGGACAGTCGGCTGGCAAGGTCACCTCCAACTGGGGGCAGCGGGGGCTCTGGAGTGTAGCCGCTGTGATTCGAAGATGCACTGCTGCTTATGCTATTTGCAGATGATGGTCTAAGTGGGAGAGGGGGAGAGCACACAGAACAAACTGAGGTCGCAGGAGTCTGATTTGCCTTGCCACTAGGCGAGGGAGGGCAGGCGGTGGCAATGTCACAAAAGGGGGGGAAATATGAAGGCTGAAGGGTTATGTGAGCAGCTTGCTACAGTGAACGGGTAGGGTCTAACTGCTGCCCCTGGGGCATGGTACAGACAAGAGGGAAAAGCTCGAGTGTGAGCAAAGGTCTGTGACAGAGTTCATTAACTAATTAATTAATTATTGGTACTGGAAGTTAAACCCACAGACATTCTAACTCCAAGCGGACACCTCCAGCCCTTTTTTTAAATTTTGAAATGTCTCACTAAGTTGCTGAGAGATCTTGCTAAACTGCTGAGGCTGGCCTCAAACCTGTAATCCTCCTGTTTTAGCCTACCAAGTACTGGTATCCCAGGCATGTGCCATCACATCGACTCGATAGAGTTAATTTAACCAAAACTTGTCTTCTATGAATTCAGTTGCAACTATTTTCCCATTTGCATGCAAGTAACTTGTACTTGCCACATGTTGCTTCCCTTTCAAAGTGCAACCTGAAGCCAGGTGTAGTAGGGCACACCTGTAATCCCAGTACTTAGGAGGCTGAAACAGGAGGATTGCAGGTTTCAGGCCAGCCTCAGTGATGTCTCTGTGACCTGTGAGATTGTTTCAAAAACAAACAAAATGGGGGCAGGGGGCTGTAATTCTGAGGTGGAATGCCCCTGGGTTCAATCTCCAGCACTACAAAACAAAAACAAAAACAAAGTACAATCTCAGAGGTTGATCTTCCAACCAGGTGAACAAGATCAGACCAATCAACAAAAATGTCAAGAATGAAGAAATGATCCCACAAATACTTTCTGTGCTATTAAACTATGACTTTATGAAACTGTTATTATACTGGCATGAAAAAAGGCTTCATCCCAGTGATGGGCCACTTTCCCCTTACCCCAAATGTCTATTTCTTAGTATTGAGCTGTGTGTACTTTAATAGATCTTCTAAGTATTTTGAATTTTTTTTTTTCAGTATTGGAGATTAAACCTAGGGACACTCCACCTCTAAGCTACATCCCATACATTTCAGCGCTCTTTTTTGGTACTGGAGATGGAACCCAGGGGCATTCTACCTCTGAGCTATACCCCCAGTCCTATTTTACTTATTTATTTCTTTATTTTTTGGTATTGGGGATTGAACACAGGTGCATTCTACCTCCCAGCTATACCCCCAGCCTGATTTTTTAAAAAATTCTTATTTGGAAACAGGGTCTCATAGGTTGCTGAGAGCCTCGCTAGGTTGCTGAGGCTGGCTGTGATCCTCCTGTTTCAGCCTCCTAAATACTGGGATTATAAGCATGCACCACGGTGCCTACCTTCTTTATTTCTTTATTTTTGGTGGTTCTGGGTATTGAACCCAGGGGCATTCTACCTCTGAGCTACATTCCCAGCCCTATTTTATTTTTTATTTTGAGACAGCATCTCACTAAGTTGCAGAGGGCCTTGCTAAATTGCTGAAGCTGGCTGTGAACCTGCAATTCTCCTATCTCAGCCTCCCAAATACTGGGATTACAAGTACACATCATCATGCCTGGCTTATTTTTTATTTTGAAACAGAGTCTTGCTAAATTGTTGAGGGTATCATTAAGTTGCTGAGGCTGGTTTTGAACCTGTGATTTTCCTGTCTCAGCCTCCCAAGTACTGGTGTTATAGGGATGTGATACCATGCCTGGCTTTGTTTTTTGAGACAGGGTCTCAATAAGTGACCCAGACTGGCTTTGAACCTGTGATTCACCTGCCTCAGCCACCAGTGTTGCTGGGATTACAGGTGTATACCACCACATCTGACTTCAATTCAACTTTTTTTTTTTGGTGGTGGTTCTGGGGATTGAGCCAAGGGGCATTTTACCTCTGAGCTATACCCCTAACTCCATTTTATTTTGAAACAGGGCCTCGCTAAGTTGCCAAGGTTGGCCATGAACCTGTGATCCTCCTGTCTCAGCCTCCCAAGTACTGGGATTACAAGAGTGCACCACCACCCCTGACTCAATTTAGTTTTTGTTTTTTTTTTCAGTACTGGGGATTGAACCCAGGGGCATTCTACTTCTGAGCTTCACCCAGCCCTATTTTTTATTCTTCATTTTGAAACAGGGTCTCATTAAATAGCTGAGGCTGGCCTCAAACCTGCGATTCTCCTGTCTCAGTCTCCCAAGTACTAGAATTACAAGCATGTGCTACCACGCCTGGCTTCAATTTAGTTTTTGACAAACCACTTTACCTACTGCCTGACATGGTTGACTCACTGTAGCTGTTGAAGAGATTTTCCTCAATGAAGTAATGAATGAATTCCATGAGTATAAGACAATCTAACAGATGTCATCCCAATTATGGCTAAGCTTATGAAAAAGCAATGTCACAGTCACAGGTAGCACCATGCACTTCCTACGCAGTGAAAAACAAGACAAGGCAAAACCAGAAACAAACACGCCGATGGTCATAGAAGATTTAGGAGAAGAGGAATAATTAGCCGTTAGTATTTTTTTACCTCTTAAATCTTGGGTTTTTTTTTTTTTTTTTTTGAGGTACTGGGGGTTGAACTCAGGGGCATTCTACTTCCGAGCTACACCCCTTTGCCCTATTTTTTTATTCTTTTTTTGAAACAGGGTCTCACTAAGTTGCAGAGGTCCTCACTAAATAGCTGAGGCTGGCTGTGAACCTGGATCCTCTGGTCTCAGCCTCCCAAATACTGGGATTAAGTTTTTTTTTTTTTTCGGTACTGGGGATGGAACCTGGGGGCATTCTACCTCTAAGCTACAGCCCCAGCCCTATTTTTTATTCTTTACTTTGAAACAGGGTCTCACTAAGTTGCAGAGGGCCTCACTAAGCAGCTGAGGCTGGTCTCGAACCTGGATCCTCCAGTCTCAGCCTCCCAAATGCTGGGATTACAAGTGTGCGCCACCACGCCCAGCTGCCAAGTACTGGGATTAAAGCGTGCATCACCGGCTCTGTAAATGTTTTTTTTTTTTTTTTTTTTTTTTAAATCAGGTGATTCATCAGGGAGAAGTGGCAAACACAGGGAGAAAAAGAAGTTTTTTTGGGGAAAAAAGTCGGTATTTTTTTTTTTTTAATTGTTTTTCTGCTTTGAAAGCTACCCCTCAAGTCACATGAAGCAGCATTTTTTTCTTTTCTTTCTTTCTTTCTTTCTTTCTTTCTTTCTTTCTTTCTTTCTTTCTTTCTTTCTTTCTTTCTTTCTTTCTTTCTTTTTTTTTTTTGTGGTACTGGAGGTTGAACCCAGGGGCATTCTACCTCCAAGCTACATCCTATTTTTTTTTATTCTTTATTTTGAAACAGGGTCTCACTAAGTTGTGGAGTGCCTCACTAAGTAGCTGAGGCTGACAGCGAACCTGTGATCCTCTGGTCTCAGCCTCCCAAGTGCTAGGATTACAAGCGTGTGCCACCACGCCCTGAGAAGCAGCACTTTTGATTTGTTACCTTTCTCTCCAATTTTCACCTTGAATTCTTTGTTACTTTGAAATGTTAGGACTCAAATACCCCAATGTGAGCCAGACCCCAAAAGCACAATCACTTAAAAACAAAGTTTCAAAGGTGGACAATAACCTGAATGTTCACCAATAGGTGAATGGATAAACCAAATGTGTTATTTATATATTACCAGGCTGGGGGTATAGCTCAGTGGCAGAGTGCTGCCTAGAAACAACAGAAATAAATGGCATGGCCTCTGAGTGTCTTATAAAATATCATAAGGATCAGTCAGGTAAAAAGAACCAGATACTAAAAAATTTTAAACATATACATTTATTTATTTAACTTGTGTGTGTATGTGTGTGTGTGCGTGCGTGCGTGCGTGCGTGCGTGCGTGTGTGTGAGAGAGAGAGAGAGAGAAAGAGAGGGGGGGATTGAACCAAGTAGCATTCTACCTCTGAACTACACCCTTGCCTCTCCCTCTTCCCTTTTTAAAATGAAACAGGGTCTCACTAAGTTGCTGAGGCTGACCTCAAACCTGGGATCCAACTGTCTCAGCTTCCCAAGTACTGGGATTATAGGCATGCACCACTATGCCTGGCCCATAGATTTATTACTTCATATATATTTTTGTAAAAAAATCTTTTAGAAAGTAGAACAAGGAGATTAAAAGAGATAAGTGAATTAAAAGATCAAAGCAAAAGGTCTGACATCCAACTAAGAGGAGACCAAGAAAGGGAGAATAAAGACAATAGTGGGGAGAAAGTATTCAAGATGCAACACAAGAAAATATCCCAAGGGAGAACAGCGATTTCCAGGTTGAATGGATCTACTGAGTACTCGGTTCAATAAATAAAAAAGAGCTACATCAAAAGTGACCCCAACAAATCAACCTAAGACAGGGCTTCTTGAATGACTCATCGAGACCCCATGACGGGTAAGATTATGCACCTGGTAGGAAACGACCTAAGACAGGCACAGTCCTTAGTGCATTTTAAAATAAAAACGGGGGAGTTGTGGGAGCTCAGCTGGGCCCTTTCCCCCCTGGCAGTTGCTATCTGCATATATGAACAATTATACTGTCTCTTCTGCTATGGCTACATTGGCGTCTCGAAGTCTGGAGATTGCCCCTAGGATGCGTAGATGAAAGACCCTCCTACTTCTTGGAAAGTAAAGATATGACCCTAAAGGAGTATGGTTTTATGACTCTAGAAAGTTTGCTTTACCAGGCTATGTTAAGAATGTGGGCTATACGTGTAAAACGAAGAAGTGGTGCTATTTGTGATCTGACAATGATTGATATGTCA
>PVLC010014035.1:0-14589 GCA_004027655.1 Graphiurus murinus | reverse complement strand
ATGCTGAAAAAAAAAAAATGACCCCAAGAAGCCGGGCGTGGTGGTGCATACTTGTAATCCCAGTACTTGGGAGGCTGAGACAGGAGGATCTGGGTTCGCGGCCAACCTCAGCTACTTAGTGAGGCACTCCGCAACTTAGTGAGACCCTGTTTCAAAATAAAGAATAAAAAATAGGACTGGGGATGCAGCTTGGGGGTAGAATGCCCCTGGGTTCCATCCTCAGTACCACAAAAGGAAAAAAAAAAGAAAAAAAAAGTGACCCCAAAAGCTGGGTGTGGTGGTGCACGCTTATAATCCCAGTACTTGGGAGGCTAAGACACGAAGATGACAGGTTCTTGTGGGTAGCCTCAGCTACTTAGTGAGACCCTCCACAACTTAGTGAGGCCCTGTTTCCAAATAAAAAATAAAATAGGTCTGGGGGTGTCGCTCAGAGGTAGAATGCCCCTGGGTTCAATCTCCAGTACCATGAAAAAAAAAAAAAGTGACCCCAAGCCGGGAGTGGTGGTGCATGCCTATGATCTCAGTACTTGGGAGGCTGAGACAGGAGGATGGCAGGTTCCCAGCCTCAGTAATATAGCGAGACTCTCAGCAACTTAGTGAGAACCTGTCTCAAAACAAAAAATTTAAGAAGGGCTGTGGGTACAGCTCAGAGGTAGAATGCCTCTGGGTTCAATCTCTAGTAAAACAAACACACACACACACACACACACACACACACACACACACACACACACAGACACACACTGACCCCCAACAACTTTCAGAGTCTCAGACTTCAGAGATTTAAACTGGTCACAAGCAAAGAAATGGGAATTTTGAATGACATTGAACTTCATGATAAAAACTTTTGAGGCTGTAAGTCAGTGGAAAATATCTCAAAAATTCTGCAGGGAAGTGATTTTCAATCAAGTTATCACGTAGAGCACTAAGTGTGAAAGTAAAAAAACAAAAACAAAAACAACACAACATTTTCAGGTATATAAGCATTTTAAACATTGATCCCATGTGCAGGAAGCAACTGGAGAAGCTACTCCATTAAAATAAAAGAGCAAACTAAGAAAGAGGAAGGCAACAGGATCCAGGACACAGATACTCTAGCACAGACAGGGTGAGAGATGCTCTATGCTGGCAGGAATTACTGCCTTCCCTCCTAAGCCGTAGTACTATTTGATTTTTGAACTATGTGCCTATATTACTTTGATAAAAATGGAGTTTAATTAAGGAAATAATAGTTGAAATACTCAATAGTAAGCTTCAGGTGCCAGATAAAAGAGAGGGAGGAGATGGGCAAAGGGATTCCTGGGAAGTAGAGGTGAGCAGGGAAACCACGTGTTCTTGGAGAAAGAGAGAGGAGAGAAAGAGAGAGAGAGAGAGAGAGAGACAGACAGACAGACAGACAGACAGACAGACAGACAGCCAGACAGAAATGTGGGATTCTGCGCACATGCGCACCTGGGCAGAATGGGCTCTGAACTGTCTCCTTTTAGGCCTGTTTCCCTCAGCTTGATGGAGTGGTAGATACTTTTAGGACCTCCCAGCTCTGACTGCTGAACTTCAGGGTGGAACCTGGAGGGAAGGAGTTTGCTGGAATCAGCCTGTGTCTCAGAAAAAACAAGGCTTGGACAGGGAGTGATGGGGACTGGGCCTACAAGTCACAAGAAGGTGTTGACAAAGTCACTCAGGATTGTTTAGTAGCCACCCACTCTTTCCTCCTCAACACTATATCACCTATCCACTCTCTACCTGCAATGTAAAGAGAAAATATGTGATGATGGGCCCTTGTCCAGTGCCATTCAGGGAACCCACCACAATGAGGAAGTGTAGCATCCATCTGTCTGAGCGCTTTAGGGGAGAGAATGGAAGGCAAGTGGTGCTGGGGATTGAATCCAGGGCATTCTACCTCTAAGCTCTACTCTTGGGCCTTTTTATTTTGAAACAGGGTCTCTCTAAGTTGCTGAGGGTCTTGCTGAGTTGCTGAGGCTATCCTCAAACCTGTGATCCTCCTGTCTCAGCCCCCCAAGTAATGGGATTACAGGTATGTGCCACTGTATTCACCTGAATTGAATCCTTTCTATGTGTCACGCACATCATCGGCGTTTTCTCCTTCCAACTACACACTACCTTAGGTGAGTGACACCGTTATCTACTTTCTCAGATGAAGAAACTGATGACAAAACTAATAAGAGATGAGATTTCCCACGTTTCTGCTTGACTTCAAAGCCCCCCAGATTGAGAAATGGACGCAGAAACAAGCACAGGTGCAGACACAAGTCAAGAGGAGAAGGGGCTTGTAGTATGGCGAGAACATGGGAGTCAGAGCTGAGCTCTTCTACCCCAGATTCATCCCTGTCATCACGGGGCTCCAGGACCTTCCGCCTCTCTCTCGTTGCCTGTGTCAGTCTAAGATCCATTCAGCTTCGTCATATTATACTTCAGATTGAATGTTCAAGCTTGTACCACGCAGGGGAATGGGCCCAGATCTTTTTGTCACTGGCTTCCACAGCCTCCCTCTCCTTCCTTCTCCCTAGGGGATTTAGCCTGGCTTGTCAGGGCCTAGGTTGACACTCTGCCCTTCTCCCTGTTTCCGACAGGGTCCTGATGGGGTGTGTTCCCTTAGTGCTGGGCAAAGACACACAGCAGATGTTCACATTGCAGGCTTGGATGTGGACTGTCCCCCAAAGGATCACGTGCCGGAGACTTGGTTTCTAGCCTGGTAGTGTTGAGGTGGTGGAAACTTTAATAGGTGAGACCTAGAGCTGGGTGTGGGGTAGCCCCCGCCTGTTAGGCTGAGACAGAAGGATTGCAGGTTCAAGGCCAGCCTCAGCTACGTAGGCCCTCAGCAACTTAGTGAAAAATAAAAATTAAAAAAATTTTTTTGTGTGTATGTGGTTCTGGGGATTGAATTCAGGAACATTATACTTCGAGCTATACCCCCAGCCCTATTTTTTATTCTTTATTTTGAAATAGCATCTCACTAATTTGCAGAGGGCCTCACTAAGTAGCTAAGACTGGCCACGAGCCTGCGATCCTCCTGTCTCAGCCTCCCAAGTAGTAGGATTCTGAGCATGAGCCACCAAGCCCAGCTAATCATTTTTTTTTTTTTGTACTGGGGATTGAACCTAGAGGCATTCTACCTCCAAGTTATACCCCCAGCCTGATTTTATTTCTTATTTGGAAACAGGGTCTCACTAAGTTGCATAGAGCCTCGCTAAGTTGCCAAGGCTAGCTTTGAACCTGTGATCCTCCTGTCTCAATCTCCCAAATACTGGGATTACAAGTGAGCGCCACCACACCCAGCTAAAATATATTTTTTTATTAAAAAATAAAATGGAGCCAGGCACGGTGGCATATTGTTTGGACCTTCCAGTCACTTAATAATGAGCCAAATAAACTTTTTTCTTTGCATATTACACAATGTCAGGCATTTTGTTATAACAACATAAAATGGACTAAGTATGTTATCTGCAGGCCCTCAGATTGGAGGCAGAAACCTAAAATGAAGGCATGTAAAAATCAGGTAGCACCCAGGCCTTATTTACTCATATTCTTTTCCTTGGAAAACCACTACCACTTACTAACAGCTACCATTAATTGAGTACCTATTATGTGCCTGATACTTTTTCACTTATATTTTGAAACAGGGTCTCACTAAGTAGCAGAGTGCCTCACTAGGTAGCTGAGGCTGGCTGTGAACCCGTATCCTCCGATCTCAGCCTCCCAAATGCTGGGATTGCAAGCATGCGCCACCACGCCCGGCCTTTTCACTTAAATTTTATTAGCTCCATTTTATAGACGAGCAATCTGAGGCCACAGAGGCTAAGAACAATAACCAAATTTATCTAGTTAGTATGCCTGCAGGCAAGATTTCCACTTCAAATCTCGATCCAACCCTTGTTATCTAACATACTTTTCTAATTCTAGACCCAAGTTCCTTTTTTAGTAATCCCTGACTTCTTAAGAATGGGTTGCAATTCAAGAATATGAGAACTAAAGTATTTTCAAGGTTATCAAAGAGATAGGTAAGAAATAAACTCATACACACTGGCATTTCCTGTAAAGGGTGGTTCATAATTAGAAAGGATTACAATAATTCATTCATTTGTGATAGTTTTCTTTCTTTCTTTTTTTTTTTTTTGCCAGTTATAAATAGCTAGTATAGATGAAACATTTGCGTTTTTTTCCTATGTGGTACTGTGGATTAAACCCAGGGTCTCATTGGTGGAACAATGTTTAGTAGGAGAATTTTCAAATTGGGTTTCCTGGAGTCCTTGGGGAATCTGAGGCAATCCCTTAGAAGGTTTGGAGGACAATGGCTCTGGGGATATGTGTGATGAGAGAAGGGCTAAGCTGGCTTCAGATGGAGGCAAGTCTGGTTTTATATTGGGTACCATGAAAGGTTGTGTTGGAATGAAAATGTTCGACAGATACAAAGAATTTGGAAGTCACTAAACATAGTCTTCTCTTTTCTTTTTTTTGAGGTACTGGGATTGAACCCAGGGCCATTCTACCTCTAAGCTCTACCTCCAGCCCTGTTTTTTATTCTTTACTTTGAAACAGGGTCTCACTAAGTTGCAGAGAGCCTCACTAACTAGCTGAGGCTGGCGGCAAACCTGGATCCTTCAGTCTTAGCCTCCCAAGTACTGGGATAACTAGTGTGTGCCACCATGATGCCTGGCTCCATCTCCCATGGTCATCTACCATGCACCACTACCACGCCTGGTTTCATCTACCATAGTCAACCAAGGCACAAAACAGTTAAGTGGAAAATTCCAGAAACAAACAATTCATAAGTTTTAAATTACTAACACTCCTGAGTATTGTGATGAGTTCTTAAGCTGTCCCACTCTGTCTTGCCAGGGACATGAATTATTCATTTGTCCAGCATATCCATGCTCTATACACTACCTGTCCATTAGTCAATTAGCAGTTGTGTTGGTTATCAGTTCAACTGTCACAGTATTGTGCACAAGCAACCCTTGTTTTATTTTATCATGGCCCCAAAACACAAGAGTAGCAATGCTGGCATTTCTATTGCAGCATATCACTATAATTGTTCTATTTTATTATTAGTTTCTGTGCCTATTTTATAGGTTAAATTTAATCACAGGTATGTGTGTGTCAGGAAAAAAACATAGTATATGGGGTTTGGTAGGTACTATCTGCAGTTTCAAAAATCCACTGGGGAGCTGGGCGTGGTGGCGCACGCTTGTAATCCCAGCATTCGGGAGGCTGAGACTGGAGGATCCGGGTTCGCGGCCAGCCTCAGCTACCTAGTGAGGCACTCCAAAACTTAGTGAGACTTGGTTTCAAAATAAAGAATAAAAAATAGGGCTGGGGTGTAGCTCGGAGGTAGAATGCCCCTGAGTTTAATCCCCAGTACCGCAAAAAAAAAAAAAAAAAAAAAAAATCCACTGGGGATGGCGGACTATTGCATATAGAATTGAAGTCTTTCCCAGCCCGGCACAGTAGTGTACACTTGTAATCCCGGTACTTGGGAGGCTGAGACAGGAGGATTGCAGATTTAAGACCAGCCTCAGCAACTTATCGAGACTGAGTTGCAAAACAAAACAAAACAAAAAAACAAAAACAAAGGGCTGGGAAGAAAGCTCGGAAGTAGAATGCCTCTGGGTTCAATTCCCAGCACCAAAGTAAAGAAAAATTAGAATTGAGGCCTTTACCAAAAGTTTGGACAGAATTGTTTCGTCAACTCTAAAATAAGAGTAAAATCCTCAACCAATGCCCAGCATTACAGTGAGAAGTAGTCATAAAATGGTCTTGCCAAGCAGGGATGGCAATGATAGGACAGTAGTTGCAATGATGGGACTGTGTAGGGTGGCGATTCCACCTGACCGCATCCTTCTGAATGCCTGCAGCTCAGTTAGGCCACAATGACAGAGAGACTCTACTGTCACATTCGGTCAGGCTTGCACTAAAGTGAAAAGCGCATGAGGGTGAGAAACTGGTACACCAGGAACAAGTGCCACCTAATATTTAGCTTTGCTTTAAAAATTAAGTTCCTGCCTTTCTTTCTAATGATGTTCTCTTAAGGTCTCCTTGCTTATTGAACAATGACTTTTTTTTTGTACTGGGGATTGAACTCAAGGGCATTCTACATCTGAGCTATGTATTCCCGGCATTTTTATTTTTTATCTTTAAACTGGTCTTGCTCACTTGGTGAGTATCTCACTAAGTTGTTGAGGCTGACACGAACCTGCAATCCTCCTGTCTCAGCCTCTCAAGCACTGGGATTACAAGAGTACGCCAGCTCACCTGGCTCCGTAATACTTTTTAATAAATATAGCTCCTTGTTCCATTAACTGGAAATTGGTTCACTGCCCATCAAAGTAGACATGCATAGATTTTAAATTTATTTTGTGGTACTAGGGATTGAACTCAGGGGTGTTCTGCCTCTTAACGACACCTCCACCCTTTTTTTTTTTGCAGTACTGGGGATTGAACCCCAGGGGCATTCTACCTTCAAGCTACATCCCCAACCTTATTTTTTAGTCTTTATTTTGAAAGAGGGTCTCACTAAGTTGCAGAATGCCTCACTAAGTAGCTGAGGTTGGCCTCGAACCCAGATCCTCCAGTCTCAGCCTCCCAAGTACTGGGATTACAAGTGTGCACCACCATGACCGGCCCTCCAGCCCTTTTTATTTCTTACTTTGAAACAGAGTCTCACTAAGTTGCTGAGACTGGCTTTAAACCTGCGATTCTCCTGTCTTAGCCTCCCAAGTACTGGGATTACAGGGATGCACCAACACACCCAGCTTCCAAATAGGTTTCAATTCTGTTTTCTGTTCTTTCCTTTCTGTTCAGGACAACCAAATAAAACTCCGAACAGGTGGCTCAAAGATGCAGTTTTCTTGACATGGGAGAGAAATGTAAGAACAAACGGCTTCAACTATACCAACTTCCCCTCTATCACAGGAGAGTTGTGAAAAATAAATCACGCAATATTGTGGTAAGCATGCTAGCATGGTCCAGTGAGCTCCTCAGCTGTGCCCACTACTCATCTACCCAGGCTTCCTTGTTCTGCTATAGGAATCTTCAAGTAATACAAAATCCCAGGCAGCCAGCAAGTTGTCTGGTGGCTAGTATTTCTACCCTTCCAGGTTTTAATTTCCAGCTCACTCTTGCTCTATGAGAACACTCACTCACTGATAAAAGGTCTGCTATGAAGGCTGCCGCTGCTGCTGATGGGAACAATGACAGCAGTAAAATCTGCTGAACACTGTGTGAGCCTCTCAAGCACACCTCATTTAAACTTCACTCAAGCCTTGCAAGGTAGTACTATTAGGATTTCCATCTGATGCAAGATCAGACCACATACCCAGCGAGGGCAAATCCCCAGGCCAAGGACTCAAGTCTTCCATCTCCAAGGCAGTACTTACCTGGGAAGAACAGAGTTAGGCGGCCTGGACTTTGCAGGGGATGCAACTTTTGGTTCTGGCCCTGAGCTCCCTGAAGATCCCGGCAGAGAATCCTGCGCTGGCCCCGGGTGGTTAGGAAGTATCTCTCTTGCAGAAGTCAGGAGGTGCTCTTTCACTTCTTTCTCCCGGGACTTGGCTTTGTGCTCAGCCAGGAGGAGGTCAAATTGCTTTTTCCGGCCTGGGACTGCTCTCCGATGGCTTAGCGAGTGTGTCTAAGGAGAAGAGAGGTGAGAAGCACAGCCTCTTTGATCAGCACATACACCTGCTTCCCCAGGCCCTGCATTTCAGAAATAGCAACCATGGGAATTTAGAGGTGCTTGAAAAGTCAACTTCAAGGCAACAGCTCCTGTTCTGTGGCTGGCTGGGAAGAGGCAGAGACCACACAAACGCAACCATGCCCTACACTGCTGGTGTTAAGAAGCCAAAGCTTCCTCCAGAAAAATGGCCTGAGATGACGAGCTCCAGCGCAGAACCCAGGAAAGCCTCTCTGTGGACAGGCGACCGCCAGGGCATGCTAGAGTTAATCCAGGTGCAGGTGGGTGGCCTTCGGCGGCCCCGCCAAACAGAGCCACCAAGCAGAGAGGGCTAGTGCCTCCATCCCAAGAAGCACTAGCAGTTCAAGAGAAACGTGGGGCTTTGGGCTACCCAGTGGCGGCCGCCTGGGGTCTGCGGCTCCCCTGGCCACCGTGTGTGGCTGGATCAGGGGCGCGGCATCTCAATCTCCCCTCCAGGGCTGCCTTTCAGGGCGCTGCCGCCACCGCCGCTGCCGTTCCTGCATACATTAAAACGTAGCAGGCTTTAGAACCGCCTGTGAGTGCCTATAAATACAATTTACTGTCTAGCCTCCCAAGTAACAGGGGAAGCCTAGTTTTTTTTTTTTTTTTCTCCTTAAAAAGCCAGCCAGCTTGAGGCAGGCACTCTGCTACCATGGACGAGAAGAAAGCATTTCCCTTACAAAGAACAGCTGGAGGTCATGTCGAGGTTCCACACCCTGCCGTGCACAGAGAGTGGCAGGCAAACATTTCGACAAAGGCCCCAGCTAGAGCAGGAAGTATTTTTTATGGAAAGAGAAATACCTTGCAGGTGAGGGATCTTGTGCAAGGTTTCTTTGTCTCGGGATCCAATACTCCACAGTGTTTATTTGGGTCAAATTCTCTCTCTGGTTTAAGAAACAAACAAAAAATATAAGAAAAAAGGAGACTAAATAGGATTTGGCATTAAGACTACAGTTTTAAAAAAATGCACATTTGCACCAACAAGTGAGACATTGTCAGGCAATCTGTTTTTTTTTTTTTTTTTTTTTCCTTCCACCGGCTGCTAAAATGCTTCAAGACCCGCTCAGGGGAAAATGGCTCTCCCCTCTGAACCCAGAGTTCCAAGTCCAGTGCAGGGCACGGAGAAAAGGGCGGGAGAGGGCACTAGAAGGAAAGGAGCTGTGCTGCTTGCAACACTATTTTACTTGAAACGGTCCCATAGGTCCTTGCCACTTTGGGCCTAGTGGCTGCACAGGAGAGAGAGCCACCCGAGACCCAAGGGCCTCTTCTTCCCAGCTGCTCCAAGAGCACAGACACTGGCCCCTACCCATTCCTTCCTACTAATTTGGCCATTTAAGTGGAAGATTGTTCCTTGACATGTCAGGGTGACCTGCCTCTCACACTTTATAAAGCCCTCAGCGGAGACTTTCTACACACACTCGCTGATCAGTGAAATCATTTACCTGATTCAAGAACAGTCTAGCAGTACCCCAGGCAGAGGCAGGGAAAAGTCTGGGTGTGTGCCTCTGTGAGGCAGAACCTGTGCTGTGCCCCCTAGCCCTGGCCCTGAAGGGCCCAAAGAGAATAAGACAGGGCACACTGGCCCCCAGGCATGAAGGACAACTATGCAGGGCTTTCCCTGATCCTGCCTTCTGCCTGGATAGTTCATACCTCATGTGGAGGTGACTTCTAAGGAACCTGTACTGTATATGTCCATCACAGATCCTCTATCCCTTCTGGGATGACAAAAATGCTCTGGACACCTGGAAAATGTGGGACCCAAGGCGATCTTTTAAGGATCCTTTAGGTTTTAAGACAACCTGTGCCATTTCCAGAAGGCACTCAGCAAACACCTGAGTCCTGCAGAGAGGGTGCCTGCAGCTCTCTGGGCATGTGGGAAGACGGATGGCAGTTCTGCTGTTGGCAGGTGGGTCTACAGAAATTTGGAGCATCCCTAGGGGCCTTGAATGTCTGCAAACTCGAGCGTTTACCTGGCCCAAACCCACCTGCAATCAGTGGAGTAAACTCGGAGCATAATAAATTAATGTGTTCTATTTTCAAAGGAGGTTTGGGGGTCAGGAGGAGGTGGCTCTGATGACGTGACATGAAAGCCCTTTACGCACCCAAAGCTATCAAAAGCCTCCCTCTCCTGTTTTGCTTTTGCCTTCCTTTTTTAAAGCTTCATTTGAAGAAAACTGATAGGCCTGGAGACGCTTGTATCCCCAGAGCCCTCTGCCCAGCAGGCTGCGAGTGCCCAAGTGCCAGGTCCCAGGCTGCCTGCCGTGGAGGTCTTTCCCTAGGGCCTGTGCCCAGACCCACACAGTATCTTTTATTGGCCTAGAATTGAGTGGGTTGTTGGCTGGGGGATGGAGCTGGCTGCCAAATGTGAAAACAAGGTAGAAATAAGCAAAAAGACCCAATGAGACAAGACAATCAACAAAACACAAAAACAATAAACCACACAAAAAGCCTCAAACAACTTCGGACTGGGGTGCAGGCTGGAAGCCAAGGTCATGCTCTTGCTGCAACAAAGAACCCATGGCTTCTGGACACTGTGCCCAGGCTTGTCCTCTGTGCCCCCAGCTTGCTGCCCTCCCTGCAGAGTGAGACTGCACTCTCCATTTGGGAATAGAAGGAGGCTCCACAATGCTTGCAGATAGCACCAGCTCTACCTTTCTCTTGATGGGAGACATAGAGAGAGGTGCAGAGCACAATACCTGTCTTGTTTGAATGCTTGGGGCCCACTTGTAAGACATAATTGTGTGTGTGTGTGTGTGTGTGTGTGTGTGTGTGTGTGTGTGTGTGTGATACTGGGGATGGGACATAGGGGCATTCTACCTCTGGACTAAACCCCTAGCCCAGTTTTAGTTTTTATTTGGAAATAGGGTCTCACTAAGTTAATGAGAGCCTCACTAAGTTGCTGAGGCTGTCCTTGAATCCGTGTTCCTCCTGTCTCAGCCTCCCAAGTACTGGTATCACAGGCGTGTACCACCATGCCTAGCCTAAAACCTAATTTTTTTTTTTTTTTTTTTTTTTTGGCAGTACTGGGGATTGAACCCAGGGGCATTCTACCTCTGAGTTATACTCCGAGTCCTATTTGTTTACTCTTTAGTTTGAAACAGGGTCTCACTAAGTTGCAGAGGGCCTCACTAAGTAGCTGAGGCTGGCTGAAAACCCAGATCCTCCTGTCTCAGCCTCCCAAGTGCTGGATTACAAGTGTGTGCCACCACGCCCGGCAAGACCAAGTTTTTAAAGGAGTTATAGATGCAAGATAGAAAACCCAGAAACACAGATAAACATGAAGTAGAAAATACAAATTACCCATACTTCGTGCTTAAAAACCATGTTCAGACCAGAAGGTTTCTCTCTCAAGGGGTGGCTTTTACTGTGTTTTTTTTTTGCTGGCCACCATTAGATAGAGCCCATGGTATGTGGAGAACATACAAAGTTTATAGCTTTTCCTGGTCATTTGGAGAGAGCAGAACTGCCCAACTTAGTTCTGCAACAGATCTGAGGCAAATGTCAGCCACAGGAGGCCTCTAGTAGGGCAACCATCGCCTCAAAGAGTGGTTATATGTCTGCTCAGACAAGCAAAAGTTGGCCAGAGAGTGGCCTCCCAAACCCCTTTTCTGCTGGGCCGGCCTGAGTGCTCCCAGTTGGGAATTCCAGCCTGCTTATGGGGAAAAGGCAGTTGTACCCCCAACTGCAGAATCAAACTGGAAACCCACAAGGCCAAAGGACAGAGGTTGGGTCTCCCTGGATAGCACAATGGCTGATGTCCCAGCATGCCTCCAGTCCCTGTGAGATAACCCTGTGCACTATCCAGCGTCACAGCAGTGACACTTCTATGGGAGCCAGGGGACATTCAGCTGTCAGTATGATGTGACTGCACAGAGCCACCTGCTAACAAGACCCTGCCTGTGGGTCGCTGTTAACTCCAGCTAAGCACTCAACAAAGGGAAGGAAACTTGCCCCGGGGAATAAGAGAACCAGTTTTCCTGGCACTCTTAGGTGGGGGTCCTGTTTGCAGAGAAACCCCGTATCCCCCTTAAAAATGAAACAGAGCTGCTTAATTATAGTAACTTTTTCTGGTTACAGATGGGACTCAACGTTAGCCTTATCACGAGCCAGACAACTCTAAAGACACTGACACATACCTGAAAGTCTCCGGTAAGGCTTGTTGCTGTTTTTGGTGCCATTTTGGTATTTCTTGTCTATGGTGGCCGACAGAATTCCTTTGCCATTTAGGATCTTCTCTGGTGAAGGTGGCACTGACTTGGACATCAAGACGGGCTTAATTAGAGGAGGGGTGGAGACAGCAGAGCAGGAGCTGGAGGAGGAGGTGACTGCAGTAGTGGTTGTAGAGTTCATTTTGACATTGGCACCATCTGCCTTCACTAGGTTAGGAATTTTCTCTAAACTGACTACAGGAACCGGAACACTGAAGGAAAAAAAAAAAAAAAATGAACAAACACACACAATTGCCTTCTTTGATACATCTGGTCTGCCGAGGAGCTGCACCCGCTTATCATTATCAGAACACTTCCTTATCACTTATTTATACCCCTCGTATAAGCGAGCAGCATGATTCCAGTTTTGATGGGAGAAAGATTTGTGCTGTGGAAAGGACCAACGGGGGTGCAAGGCTGGCACAGTGCCCGGGGTGGCATCAGCGCTGGCTGATTACCTCCCCGGCCGGACCGTCCCCATGGATCCTGTGATCCACCCCCTCAGGCCCCACGTGTGGGTCGTCTCTGACACAAGCACCTTGGGCAGAACAAGGCACCCGCCGCGAAGCCCAGGAAGAGAAGCTGTCTGTCCCCTGCAGACAGTGTGCCACCGCTGAATCAGGCCCCCACCCCTGCTTGCTAGTCTCCCACCCCGGCCGGCCCGATTGGGCCTGACATCTGCTTAGCTCCAGAGCGCTGACAGGCTCACTTCACGCAGCGGAGGCATGGCTTCAGGCCAGCATGCCGCACTCCATGCTGTCGGAGGGCTTCTGGATCACTCTCATATCCTGGGGATGGGCTCAAATTGAGTGAGCCGCCATGCACTATTATCCAATATTCCATTTTAGGCAGCTAGTTATGTAAATAGGCAATTCTCAAGGCTGGCAGGTGAGAGGATGAATTTTAAGAAGGCAGGAGCACAAAGGTGTGCATTCATGCTTCAGAATCTGTCACCTTTGCCCCACTTCCCTGCTATTTCTCTTGTGACGGATGTGCATTTGATTTCTGCAGCTCTTTAATGCTGGGAGGACCCTGTGCCTGGGGGGTTGTGGAAGACTCCATGGCGAGGTCTTAAAAGATGAGATGAATGAGTTTTGCTTTGGTCCCTGAACCAGATTCCCTTTCCTCCTGGCAGGAGGGTAGAATGCTAACACTTCGGCTCCCCAATCATCTTCAGCTGAGAGTGCCGCCGACTTAGCTATCTGAATGCCAAATGATGGAGAACACGGCTTTTACATGCCTGCAGACAATGCAGGGCATGAGAGAGGCTGGTTTTGGCAGGGGAGGAATCAATCCTATCTGCCCACATGGCTGGCTAGTTCTCCTTTTCCTAAGAAACATTCACAGATCATTTCTTTGATCAACTCACTCAGGAAATTATTTTAGCCACTCCTTAGCCTCTGGCCCCTGCTCTTTTGACTTTGAAACAGGATCACAGATGTTACAGATCCTTGCCAGTGAGAAGGGCACGCAGTGGTGGAAGAGATTGTAGGTGGACATTACAGACTTTCCCTTGGACCACATGCCTTCTTGGCCTGGGGAAAGGTGGTGTGGGACTTAAAGTCCTGGGAACACACGGTATCATTGCCAGTTCTGCCCTTAATCAGTGTCTCAGCTGATAGAGGGCTGACCTACTGCTACTGCGTGTTTAATGGTGATCCTTTAAGCACTTATATTATGTGCAATTTACTGTAATTTAAAAAATGTAAATGTACCAAATTACAAAAAATGCATACAACTTAAATCTGACTCTCTTTCTATATATGTATGTATATTAACCTCTAACAGAGGCTTTTGTTGATTAACTTTCTTATCCTTTTTCTGATCTGTTGACTTTTGACTGTTTTTTTTTTTTTTTTTTTTTTTTTTTTTTTTTTGGGTTTTAACTTTGGGGGGTTTTCCCCTCCACTTTTTCCCCCCCCCTTTTTTTTTTTTTTTTTTTTTTTTTTTTTTTTTTTTTTTTTTTTTTTTTTTTTTTTTTTTTTTTTTTGCGGTACTGGGGATTGAACTCAGGGGCATTCTACCTCCGAGCTACACCCTCAGTCCTATTTTTTATTCTTTATTTTGAAACAGGGTCTCACTAAGTTGCGGAGTGCCTCACTAGGTAGCTGAGGCTGGCCTCGAACCCGGATCCTCCGGTCTCAGCCTCCCGAATGCTGGGATTACAAGCGTGTGCGCGCCACCATGCCCGGCTTGACTTTTGACTCTTAAGAAAAAAATAAATCAAACTTCCAGTGTTTATGTGAACACACGGGCAATTAGCCAGGTGAGAAGGCTGAGTGGCCTTCCCTGATATACCTTGTGAAGCCAAGTTAGCTCAGGAAGAGAAATGAGGACTTTCAAGTTCCAGATGTGGCTCTTGTTACAAGGGCAGGGATGAGTAAACCTGAAGCCTCTAACTGGGTATGATGCCATACAACTGTAATCCAAGTACTTGGGAGGCTCAGAGAGGAGGGTCAAGTTTGAGGACAGCCTCAGCAACTTAGTGATGCCCTCAGCAACTTAGCAAGACCCTGTTTTGAAATAAAAAATAAAAAGGGCTGTGGGTGTACCTCAGAAGTAGAATGTCCCTGGATTCAATCCCCAGGACAAAAAGTAAAAATAAGCCGGGCGTGGTGGCGCACGCTTGTAATCCCAGCATTCGGGAGGCTGAGACCGGAGGATCCGGGTTCG
>PVLC010014034.1:0-40118 GCA_004027655.1 Graphiurus murinus | reverse complement strand
GATGACTTACTTATCCTTTGGTAAGGTCAGTTAGCAAACACAAATGTGGTATGGCAGGAGGAGTACAGAATTCATACTGAAATCAAATCTCCCACCTACATTTATGAGCTATTTGTCATAAACGGGCTAGTTAAATCCCTTTTCTCTTCATTTCATCATCTTTCAAAGGGAAATAATATGATGGTTAACAAAATAGCTTATGTGAAGTTATAAAGGTAATTTGGTATGTGATGAGGGCTTCTAATAGATATTTCAAGCTTCCATTTTCAGCTTGTGTCAAATTCATGACGAGCTTTGAAAGTCCTTAAGGAGAACATTCTATGAAAAGACAGGAATTCTTTGGGGAGGTAGTTTTTAACAAAATCATTTCCCTCAGTTCCCTTGGGAGAAAAAAATATATTATTATTTCAACTTCTTCTCCTCTCAAACTTTTTCCTAATATTTTCCCCACCCATCATTTTCACATGGTGTTCTAAATTACACAGACCTTTCTGTAATACTTCTCCTCACCTCAGCTCAAAGAGTAATAGGTTTGCCCTGGACAGTGGCACAAGCCTGTAATCCCAGTACTTGAGAAACTGAGATAGGAGGATACACATTCATGGTTTAAGGCCAGAATTCATTAACTTAGAAAGACCCTGTTTCATAGCATAAAAATAAAAAGGGCTGGGGGGTATAACTCAGTGGTAAAATGCCCCTGGGTTCAATCCCCAATACCAAATTAATGAATGAATGAGTGAATGAATGAATGAATGAATAAATAAATAAATAAATAAATAAATAAATAAATAAAATACTTACAGGTTTATCTTAACAGAAGTGCAGTTGCTGGCCCAGAAAGTCAAAGTTCCCTTTGATGTGACTAAGAGGCAATGGAGCCTCAAAGACTAGCAGATGGAGGTGCTCTTAGATGAGGACAACTCTGAAAATTTCCTGCCTTTTGTTCCACTTTACCCTCTTTTCCTTCTATAATTATTTTTGACACTTTTGCCCCAAATCCCACAGAAAGAGATTTTTTCTTATACTAGAGGTTGAACCTATGTTCCACCTTTGAGCTACACCCTTGCTCTATTTTATTTTTATTTTGAAACAGTCTTGATAATTTGCTAAGGCTAGTCTCGAACCTGTGATCCTCCTGTCTTAACCTCCCAAGTACTGGGATTATAGGCATGCACCATCACACTCTGCTCAAGACAGAGATTTAAAACAGAAAAAGATCTCCTCTGCTCTACCTGCTTTGAATAAACATATTTTATTCTGTCAATCTCTGTCTCCCAAGCCTTGAAAAGCAAGCATCAGAACCCTGATTCCAGTGACACCACCTGCCAGGAAGAGAAAGTAGAGCATACAAAATGTCAGAAGGAAAATAACTATTTATTAAGGAAGAAATACAACGAAAACTTTTCTGATGGTGACTTACTGGCATTCAAGGTGGTAGCATAATCAGAGAGTGAGCATCATTGCCTTAAAATTTCACACAAGAACCCAACCAGATTAAAAAAAAAAAAAATGACCAGAGGCTCCAAGTTGATCTTTAATTTTATGTCCATATCATATTTATATTTATCATCCAGAAATAAGATATATCACTCCTTAAAACAATCACTTAAAATGTCATATTATTTAGTAATTTTACTCATGTTTTCCTTGGAAAACATTGTTTCATTTGAAAACACTTTTAAAAGTATATTAATGTCTGAAGAAAATGAGATAAAATAATGGAGGCAGCACAGTTGAAACATCATGTAAAGGTATATGTAAACTTCAACATGAGGCCAGTAAATTAAGGAGAAGAAAATTTTACTTTATTATTTAATTTTTGTGATACTGGGGTTTAAATACAGAAGCATTCTACTTCTGGGCTACACCCTCTGCCATTTTTTATTTTTATTTTGACATAGGATCTCACTAAGTTGGTGAGACTCTCACTACTTGCTGAGGTTGTCCTCTAACCTGTGATCCTGCTGTCACAGCCTTCCAAGTACTGGGATTACAGGCATGTGCCACCACATCCAGCTGAAAATTGCCATTTCCTAAACTTATGTGGTGTGCATAGATATTTATATATGTTAATTCAATTCAAACTCACTATAAAATTGTGGAGAAAACATCTGAAGTCCTGATTTTAAAGATAAGAAAACAGAGGTTTTAAATGCTTATAACCCTTGGTCACATAGTGCTGGAGAGACATTACCAGCTTCTTTTCCCCCCCCACACACAGGAATTAAGGTTTTTCACCTTTTTGCAATACATATGTCATGTTACTGTCTCTGTGCTGTAAGTAGAAGTGATCATGATAGAGGAGAGAGCCTCCTGATCTGTTCATTGAAATCCAACCATGAGAGCCTTCAAAGTTCTCTCTTCTTCCCAAGTCAACTTAGGAGACAATACATTCTAGATGGTACAGCTAGAAAAACTGTTATCCACTCACTACTAGACTGGAGCAATGCCTTTCTACATGGAGTATGGTTACTTTAGAAATTTACTCTGTCTCACAGAGGAGTTGTTGTCAACAAAAAACAAACCTTTGATATAGTCAATGTGATTGGAAGCCAGGCCATTTTGGTTGCAAATTCTTTACTCTCATGCTATAATTTTCTCACTTCAAAAACCACAGTTCCCTCAATTAAATTATACCAAAATTGAGCATTTAAATCCAGTGAATTAATTATTGGAAGGATGCTAAGGCAAAAACATATAGATATTGTTTGGTCCCAGGGTGTATTCCATAATTTGACTCAGAAAAAATAAATCACATGATCCTACAGGTGAAATACCTATCATTTACCTGATTTATCTTATAGAAAACTACTTAGAAATACATATGTATTTTCAAGCCATTTGCTTAACACTTGATGTTCACTTAAATGAAATTATTGTTAGTCTAAAACCATCTCATTCCTTTGATCTGTGAGTGAGGGGGGTGGTTGATAGTGAAAGGTTTCTTTTATCCACGAATATTTTCACAGCTTACTAAGAACAGCTTATAAGACTGGATTTGAAAAATTCCTGATTCCTAACAACAAAGCTGCAATAAATAATTCAGCCTATAAATATAGACTGGATTCTTTAAAGGCAAATAATAAATATATTCAGCATATGAATGTTTTCCAGATTTTGTTTTGTGAGATGTTTAGCAACTTCAGATGAATCATAAATACTCGTATTTGAGAACTTTGGGCATTGGATTTTAAGTATATTAGAAGAAATACAGGACATGAATACAGATGTTGGTCTTTCAGCACAAATAATCCATGTTTTAATAATATCTCCAGGGCTCCAGAAATACCTAGGGGATCTATCAGAAATACCTAGGGGATCTATAAATTTGAATAAAATTCCTTTTATGCTTTTCTGTGTGAACATTTAAAAGTCACTCATTATCCTGGAATTCAGATTTCTGATTTATAAAATGTGGCTAAAGTACAACAACATATAGTAATTTGGATAAATGATATATGGAAAAGACAAAATGGAAATCACAATGAATACATGTACTGCTATGGTCAGGTGAATTAAAGATAACTTCCTGGTTCTTGTTAGAATATGACAAACACTATGCTAATATTTCTTCTTATTATATATCTATTTCTTAAACAAGCTACACTATTTGGGTCTGCCTGACTTTTCCGATGATATCACGAACTATGCCCATGTAATATAATATACGCAGATGCTCCTGGTATAAAAATCTTGGAAAACGTCATCAGTGAAAAGCAACTGCTCACTTGATGCAGAATATTAAAACAAAGAACATTTTGAAAGTTGAGCCTGCATCAAGGCATGAAACTTTGTTAGTATCATAAATATGGGATGTATGATACTCTGGACTCCGTCTTCGTTGGGTCCTTTGGCAATTCCTGGTTGAATCTCAGCAGGGGAACAAAATAGCTAAGGCATAATCCAAACCAAGTTATTCTCAGTTTCTCATTAAATGTTTTAAGGGGCAAAGGGCCTGAATAAAGAAGTATCTATCATGAGAATTAGAAATGGAAAATTAGGAGAAATGCTACCTTACCACACCCTGCTTATCATTATATTACATGTGCTCAATTACATAATTTTCATGAATAAGTGATTTCCTATTTATTTTTCTTGCTAAAATGGAAATCTAACATGAGCAGGTAGAGCTATCTGAAAATACATTCAAGGTAGCTTGGACATTTTCATGCTTATTTATAGATCAGTTCAAACCCTACTCTTTGAAACAAAAGATCCAGAATAGCCAAAACAATTCTCAGCAATAAGAATCATATGCAAGGCATCAAAATTCCTGAATTTAAATTATATTATCGAGCTATAGTAATAAAAACTGTGTTATTGGTACAAAACAGACATAGAAGAATAGAACAGAATAGAAGATACATAATCAAATTCATATATTTATAGCCAATTGATTTTTGACAAAGGTGTGAAATACATATGTTGGAGAAAAGACAGCCTTTTCAACAAATGATTTTGGGAAAACTGGTTATCCATTTGTAGAAAAATTAAGTTAAATTCATATCTCTCACCCTACACAAGAGTCAACTAAAGATCGATCAAAGACCTGGAAATTAGACTAGAGGTTTTGAAACTACTAGAGGAGGGCATAGGTCCAGTAGTCTAATATATAGGCATAGGTAGAAACTTCATCAATAAGACCCCCAAATCCCAAGAAATTAAAACAAGAGTTAATAAATGGGATAAAAATAAACTAAGAAGATTATGGATATTAAAGGGAACCATCAAGAATAGCTTCTCCAGCTATTCCTCTGATAGAGGACTAATATCAAAAGATATACAAAGTACTTAGAAAACTTAATACTAAAACAAATAACCCAACCAGGAAATGGGCAACTGAACTAAATAGACCCTTTACAAAAGATGAAATACAAATGGTTAATAAATACATGAAAAAAATGTTCAGCATCATTAGCGCTTAGGGAGATGCAAATCAAAACTACACTGAGATTCCATCTAACCCCAATCAGACTGACATTCATCAAGAAGTCAAACAATAATAAATGCTGGTGAGGATGCAGGGAAATAGGAACACTTCTACCCTGTTGGTGGGATTCCAAATTAGTTCAGCCACTATTGATATCAGTGTGACGATTCCTCAGAAAACTGGGGATGAATCTACCATTTCAACCAGCTATACCACTCCTGGGTATCTTTCCAAAAGGACTGCAATCAGAATGCTACAGTAATAATGTATATCTATGTTTATAGTAGCACAATTCACAATAGCTAAATTATGAAACCAATATAGGTATTCATCAACAGTTGAATGAATTACAAAATTATGAGATATACACATGATAGAATTCTATTCAGCACGAAAGAAGAACAAAATTATGTCATTTACAGGAAAATGGATGGACTTGGAAAACACAATGTTAAATGAGATTAGCCTCACAGAAAGTAAAGGATCATATGTTTTCTCTCACATGCAGAAGCTAGGGAGTAATCAGATACCAGTGGGACTTCAGATAATAGAGGAGAAACTCCAGGAAGGTGGTATAGGGGAAGGTGGAGCAGGGGAGAGGGAAAATCAGTAAAAGAATACTTCCACTGACATGGAGTACATTTGTTAGAATACCAATGACAATCTCAGTATCCTATATAGGGAAGAGAGGACTGGGGTGAGCCAGGGGGAAGCTCCTCAAGTTCTGTGTGCATAGGCATCAGTATCACTATGAGCTGCATTGTGATGTGAGGCTATAATGCACCAATAAAAGCATAAAAATAAAATTCAAATGTTAAAAAAGATCCCATTCCTTCTGTGAATTTTCCTTACATCTCTTTTAGAAGAAAGGATTTCTTATGCCATCCTCTTGTATTTCGTTTTCTGGTCATAATTGAAAGATATATCTAGATTAGGACAAATAGTGATAAAGGGAGGGTATGTTTTAAAGTTCATATGGTAAATTATGTTGCAGTTTGATGGTCCATTTCTAATGCCAGGTGCTTGATATGTCAGTGAATCATCCTGGTTTAAAGATACAAGGCTGATAGGACCTTCGCCTTTATTTAGAAGTTTGCTCCTGATGACAAATGCAGCCTGGGTCTGTGATGATGCTTTTGACTATATAATGAGTGAGTGAGCCAATGAACCATTGAACCAGATAATGAATCAGTGTTGGGCCTGATTGCATTTTAAATGCATATTAACCATTTAACCTCAATTGGAAGTACTATTGAGAAATAGTCTAAAATAATTTGCAAGTTTGATTTAAATAAACAAAAATCCTTAAAGTTTAGGCAGAAGATATAGTTTCCGCAAGGTATAAGGCCAACGGACAAATAGTGGGTTATTATTAAATCCCACTTGCCTCTTATTAATTCTTAGTCAGGTATACAAGATTAATTACTGATTTTTTCTTGAAAATGATTCAAGTTTACAGCTTGAAATATCATTGAAATGTGTATTATCTAAATTTTTAAAACACAATGCCATAAAGACATTGTAATTTTAATTCACATTTTATCAAAAATGTAATATTCAATTTATTTCAATTCAAATAGTCAACAATCTATAATAAGATAAATCTGAGTCTATTGATTCCTACCAGCAAGTGAGACTAGCCCCTCAACATAATTTTGGCAGGAAAGGCTAAATAAATAAATAAAAAGGGACAGAATTTATTGACAGTTGGAATTTTATCTTGAGAGGTGTCTGTGTGTGTGTGTGTGTGTGCGTGCGTGTGTGCGTGCGTGTGTGTAAGGTACTGGGGATTGAACATGGTAGCATTCTACTACTGAACTACATCCCCAATCCTTTTTAATTTTTTGTTTGTTTTGAAATAGAGTCTCATTACTCTATGATACACTGTCCTAGAACCTGAGATCCTCCTGTCTCAGCCTCCCAAATACTGAGAATATGTTACGGAGGGTTTTTCTATTTAAGAACTTGCTTGGAATTCAGAAAGGATCATGATAATTTTGCTTGAAATAGAAAGGACAAGACTTTGAGGCAAAGGATTTTAGCAACTTTAGGGAACAAACTGTCGATGTTTTCCATTGAAAAGTTGAGATTTTCAACAAGTTCCTATAATGAACATTAAGCCATTTGCCTGGGCACAAGGCTTCATGTCAGTAAAATCAAAGTGAGATTGATACCATTTCAGCTCTCAATATCCTAGCTGAGTGTTGAGACTGAAAAGTTCATTTCTTTATATGATTCTTACTTGTGGTACCCTATGCAAGGAATATCATCAGGGATAGAATAGCATTTATGCTTCAGAAATGAAGATTCATGAATAGTCAAAGAATAAAAACAAAAAAGCACTAGTAGTTTATATATATAACACATGTATAATAGTTATATCCAATGATGAAGTGGCAGAGCAAGGTTTCAAAAAGGTTCGGAGGCCCTTTACTAGTAAATAAGAATAAAGATTTCCCTAAAATTAACTCTTTAGCTGATCTTTGAAGAACAAGTAGAAGTATCTAACAAAGTGCAGGAAGGATATGAAGTAAAATTCTAGGGATGAAAACATACAGATGAATGTGCCAGGCGTGGAAGAGCTGCAGGAGCCTAGAGAATTGGTATGACCTGTGTGATGCATTTCATTCAAATTGGGGAGAAATTTAGGTCATTGAAGGACTGTGAACATTATGTTAGCGTTTTGGCTTTATATATAGGTAAAGACGTATAACTATGGGAAAATGGATTTGATTCTTTAGTCCTAGAAGTAGAGCATTTGAAATTAAGATGGCCTGGTTTCCTTGAAGGACACTTGGATCTTATTAGGACTTTTCTTATGCTTTTCATAGAGCTGTTATAATGTTGACTGATAATCTGTCTATATTAAAGGCAGTAATACCATAATTACAATTGAACAAGATGGATTTGACAAGTCTCATGCCAACTTCATTTAAGGAAAAAGAGAAGAGACTATCAGCCAAACTGCATCAAATTACAAGAGCCCTAATGAGATATTTTATTTATCTTGGAGTACTTCAAGATTAAGTTCAAAGGAAGTAAGTACTAGTAGACAAGGGAAAAAAGAACATAAAAGAGAAAACAATACTATATATAAAATTAATGAGAAAAATGGCTAAAATCTGATTACACTGACTCAAGACACATTTATTACATTAGGCATTAGATAGTGGTTCACACTCAACACTGATTTTTAAGTACTCTCTGTGTTCTAAGTCCTCTCACAGATGTTGAGTAAATAAACATTAATAAGTCCAAGTTTTTGCCTTGGAAGTTGTCATCATTTCTGAATAGTAACAAAGAAAGATAGAAGCTAATTATAGAATGTCTTCAGCATTATACACTAACCTCTTTTGCATACTTATTATATTTGATCACAAATAAGCATGGGAAGTGTGGCTATGAAAGCAAGGGAGAAAGTTAACAGTTATTGGAGGCATGATGGTGTTTAAAAGACTAGGTTTAAGGATCTCAGTGTGCTTCAGCCGTATTTGAGAATATTGGAATCTAGAGAAGAAGGTAAGAGTTTGATCGGGGATTGATATATATTTTTAAATGGATGCACCAGAAAGAATTTTTAAAAATAAATTAAGGATATTGATAAGAAATTGGTTAATGGGGTATACAGTGACTTCTTAAGTGGAAGAAGATACAAAATAGAATTAAAACAAAAATTAAATAGAATTAGTATACTTGGAAATATAAAATATTAAAGGTATTACAATTTTTTACGATAATTGAGTACCAAGTGAATGATATTTAGATCTGGACATCTGAAATCTGGGGTCATACTAGCATAGTGGCTTAAAATGAATTTAAATTTGGATGACTGAGAAGATATAAGGGTGTGATCATATTACACTTATTTGTCTATCTATCATCTATCTATCATCTATTTATCATATACGTATCTCATATTTAATGATAATATGTCCCAGGTTTTGGTCATTTGAATATCTAACTAAAGTGGAGTAATCATTATTGAAAGTGACCGTGACTACTGTTGTAGTTTTTAAGTTCTCAAATGGTTATGTGTATTGTTTTTTGGTTCAATTATTAACAGCATACTCTATCACTCTCAAGACTATTCCTATTAAAATAAAATTGCTTTAAGCCAGGCACAGTAGCACAAGACTATAATACCAGTACTTGGGAGACTTAGATAGGAGGATGGCAGGTTCCAGGCTAATGAATGGTAACTTAATGAGACCTTGATTCAAAATAAAAAATAAAATAAAGCTTGGGATGTAGCTCAGAGGTAGAACACCTTTGGGTTCAATCCCCAGTACTAAATATTAAAGTAAAAATATAAACAAAATTGCTCTAATTATTGAAGTTGTAGTTATCAAGAAATTAGAGACTGAGCTTTGGAATGAGTCATTAGCTTTGTTGTCCCCAAACATGGTGAGACTTGAAATAGGGAAAGAACTGTGTGATAGGTTACACAATCTTCCAAAATTTAAGACATACTGATCAACTCCATAGTAGGTGATAAGGAAGACAACTTCAAAGATTGTTTAAATGTGTAAAAATATACCCACAGAAGTGGATGCCTTTAGTTTTATCATGTAGAGGCAGTAGAGATAGATCCTGAAGTATACCTGAGAAGTCACTGATCTCATTTCAAGCCCATGTGTATAGGAAGAAAGAACAGCATATGCTCAAGAGGACGTAATGAAAGTGCATCACCAGGGAGCCCAATGTTTTAGATAGTCCAAGTAGATTAAAAGAATATAGGAGATTACAGAAGTCTAGGAGGCAAAAGGAAGAGAAATGATCAAAGGATGATGAAATTAGGTGAAAAGAAGCACAATTCAGAAATTCAGATATTTTAAAATATAATTGAAGAAAAGTAGTAATACTTCTAATACTTTACTTAGTAACCAATCTTAACAGGGCTGTGAGCCTCATTCGTGTGACTGAACACATTTTTCAAAAGAATTTCCCACAGCAGTCACCTGTAGAAGGAAAATAGATAAGTGTTTATGTTTAAACTTCCCAACATGGGTCAGCTGGAGACTGAATTGTCTCTGCTGCTATACCTGACTAGCTCAGGTAAGCAGTCTGGCAATGAGATATATCAATTCCTGGGAGTGTTACTGAATATTGGAAATAGTGGCAGCTTATAAAGTATAAGAAGATGATTCTTTGGAAAGAGACAATAAGGCTCTAGGCAGAGGTTAGAAATGGAAGTGAATGTGGAAAGGAAGATGAGTTCTTTTTCATATTAATTTAAATTATTGGTGGGATGCTGAGGTAGAAAATATCTACAGAAGCTAATAAATGTTAGGCTCAGCATTTGAAAAAAGTCATGTTCAGCATATGACAAACATTTGCAAACCACTTTTTCAAGTAAATAATTAAAATTATGGCAATGCAAAGACGCAGGATAGATTGAGAGTGAGAATATAAGGAATTAGAAAATGGAAAGAGGAAGGATCTGTTTGCCTGCAGAGAAATGTCTGGAGAAACAGATGATAATTAAGAAGGAAAAAAATAGTGCCCTTGAAATCAATGATATAATTCAAGAAGCAGAATATTAACACTGTGCAATATAAGGGTAATCATATTGAATGGGTTAATGCCTTAACAATTATATCATAGTCTATAAAAATCTTTTACACAACAAGAACAGGTCTAAGTTTTGCTATCAGGCTTTACACACCACTGAGCTTTCTACAGTGTGATGGTGTTGTTGATAATGATTGGAACTCCACAGGCAGGTAACACTGAAAAGATTAATAGGCTGTCCCATACTGAGTGAAAATAAAGATAGCTCTACTGTCGATAGACTTTGTAGCTGCTCAAGCAGTATTATGTTTTAGTTTCATAGCCTGCTTCATGCCTGTTTCATTCACTAAAGATTATTGAATTTCTTGTTTGCATAAGCTATAGGCTGATCTCAGTCTTTCAGAAAACACTCTCATATTTCTGAAGAGCAAATGGCATTCTTTTCTTTTAGAGAGCAATAAAGAGGGAATTTTCTAGTTGATTTTGCCTATGTCTATACATACTATTGTTGAAAGCAGTTGCGTATAAAGATATATTTTGATTATTTTGTAAATTCCAGCCACCTCACTTCATGAAATGTCCTTTAACAGTTTGCCTGTATGCATCATGTCATTTGCTTGCACTGGACTATGTGTTCGTATATCTGATAGAGCAAGATCATCAGCAAATAATAGCTTTTGGGTGATTACCTCTAGGGCTCTGGATTATTATTGTAGCTATTGATTTAAAAGATGAACCAGAAAATGTGAATAGAAATTTTTTCTAAACTTGGGGATATTAAAAACACCAAAATAGAACATGAACCACATGTCAGAGAATACCCAGATCAAGATGGATCACTTGGATTAACATTTCCAAACATATATTCTGTAGAATACTAAGAACCAGGATACTAATTAATTATAGGTGTTCTGGGGAAGTAAACTTTAAAAATATGAGATTACATTTCTCTGCAGCATAACTTCCCAAAGCTTTTAGTTTGATAATTTCTTAATTTGCATTATGATCTTCAATCAAAGGACATAAATAGAATTTATGGAAACTGTACTCAGGTACTTTAGTTGTATTAATGTTTTCATGAAATATATTTTGAGAAAAACTGTTTCCATAAAAAATGAGAAGTTATAAAGTTATATCTGTCATCATTCAATTAAATTGTTCACATAGAACCCCTCCTTTTTTGGTGTGGTGTTGGAAATTGAACCCAGGGGCATTCTACCCCTGAGCTACATTGAGTCATATTTTAAAAAAAGGTTTTGCTAAATTGCTGACAGCCTCACTAAGCTACTGAGGCTGGCTTCATACCTGTGATCCTTCTGTCTCAGCCTTCAAAGTACTGGGATTGTTGGAGTGTGACACCAGTCCCAGCTTAAAAACAAACAAACAAAAACTTGGGAATGTTCAATGTTTTTCAGTTAAAATAAAAAGAACACACAAAAGAAAAACACTTCTAACACAAATGGGTAGGTTACAATGTGATTGCAATAGTAAATAATTCAAGTTTCAGCTTGTTAAAAATATGTTTTTCTGCAATTCAGTGAAAAATAGTATTAGAACACATTGAGTAAAGGCTTGTGTTAGGGAGATAGAAAATCCACCTGCAAAAAAAAAAAAAAAAAATTCTGACTTTGACATATATTAACTCTAAAGTTGTCTAAGTTCCTAAATATTTGTGTTTCTTATCTGAAAGACAGAAATAGTAATGGTAGTTAACTTCACAAAGTGAGTTGATAAATATGAAACACATAGATTGCTTATGAAATTGCACAAAAATGTTACAGCCTTTATTATTATAGACAAAAGTGTTTCACTAAGTTCTATACAGAGGGAAATACTTGCAATGCAATTTAAAAAATTGAATAGGTATATGTGATGCATTGAGTGGACTAGTTTTAAAATTTGAACACTTCTAATATACTATACCTGAAAAGTTTGATGTATTCTGCAGTCTATGTTGTTTACCTAAAAACATATTATGTAATATTCAAACAAATTCAGTTGCAGATAACACCTAGGTTAATGTTATTCCATAATAGAAATGGATAAATTAGTCGAGACAAATTTCTTACCTGCTTAAGCTCAGTTTCCAAACTAAGGTGATTAATATTCATGTAATATTGAAAAAATAATTTTTTCTTGAACATAATTTACAGGTCCAACCACAATGTTTAATAAACAAAAGAACCAAAAGCCAGAGAGGTTAGGATAACTTGTCCAAAGCTACATAACTAACAATTTACAGAGTTTAAAATTAAAACTGGTTCTGTATAATTTAAAACTATAATGAACTACTTTCTATGACATTTGAGCACAAAATGCACCAGACAGGCCAAATAAATAAAACTTTTAATGGTATAATCTGAGTTACTAGGAGAAGAAAGTCCTTTTCTCTGAGCCAGAGACTGGAATTTTAGTAACTTGTGAGCAAAACATTTCCTCAAATACTCTTTCACATTTATCAACTTTCTATGCAAGGGCATGAAGTTTTAGAGCATTTAAATTACAGATGAGAATCAAAACAATGCACTGCTTGAAAAATGTAGTGGCTAATTGACTAGGTCTCCAGGTGCTACCTTGGAAAATTTAGTAGTTAATGTCCCTTGGGAAAATCTCACCCAGCTGCCTTTGATTAGGGAATAAAGCAGTCAACTTGCAAACCTTCCAAAAAGCACTGAAGCCTCTTGATTTGAGAATAATTAGTAGATTTTGGTTTTGATGGCTGATATTCAGTAACTGATTATGGAGAACAAAAGAAGGATGAAGAACATAGAAATAGCAATATCAGAAAGAGAGATGGGCTCTTTCCATATAAAATATATGACAATAAATAAGTCTGGTTGTACCAATCTTGAACATGATTACAACTCCTACAAAACTGTCGTATGTTGATGGGAGTTTTTAAATACTTTTAATTATTTTACTATAGTTTGGAACAGCCAGGAATTAGGCTTTAATATAAAAAGAAGGTGGTGATATATTTATTACTCATGTGAAGACATAATGCAGTAATACTTTTTTTCCATTTATTTTTCCCAATATAGTTATTATCTCAACTGCAAGATGAGTATATCTTATTTCAGTAATACAGATGGTTCAATTGTATGGTGATTCAACTTATAATTTTTCAGCTTTGCTATGGTGGGAAGGCAATATACATTAAGTATACAACCATACTTCAAGTTTTAGTCTTTTTCTGGGTTAGCAATATGTTGTACAATATTCTTTCATGTTGCTGGGTGGTGCAGCCACTGCAGTTCCCAGAGTACCCTGTGATCACAAAGATATATACCTGATACTCTACAGAGCACTATAGAGGTTCAGTAGATGAGGTATATTAAATATATATTTTGACACAATATTTGACAGGTTTATCAAAACATAACCCCATTATAAGTCAAGGAGAATCTGTAATGATTTGCAAGTATAGATTTTTTTTTTTACTATTATTAGTGCTGAGCTTAACCAGATTAATTTTTTATTTAAAATCATTTCTTTCTTGCTAGCTAAATCCTAATGGAATTGTGGTTAATAATTTAGGTTTTCTGAAATATATTTTAATTTCACTCATCTCACCATTGTCTAATAATTATTCAAAACTTTTAAATGGAGATCACCCGTTTGATCTTCTATGGTATATACTCACACACTCACATTTACATGACAGTGTCTAATTCATTCTAGAGTATTCAGTAGATCATGTTACAACATATATCTTTAAGGGAAGTCAGCATTCATGGAAGGCTAGCTATAATTATTAAATTAAGAGTATCTATGAAAAAGTTAGATGAGAGAGATTAATTCATTACAAAACAACATCTTGTCTTTTAGCTGCTATTGCATTATCAGTTCTACTTTTCCCTTTTAACTTGTTAAAAATCAGTTAATTCCTCAATTTTAAATTAATTATCTGCATGTTTTTGGCAGATTATAGTTATGGTTATTTGTTCAACAGAAATAGTACATGCATAAATGAAGATATTAAACATTAAGATTTTCAAGGAAGAATAGTTTATAACCGCAAAAAGATAAAAACTATCAATTACCCACTTATGGGTTCTAATTAAAATATTGTCATCTATGAAAGGGAACATTATAAAACTATTTAAAAATGTAAATAAATCAATCAATATGGAAAGATGAGTAAAAATAGCACTAGGTGAGCTAAAGGAAAATATAACATAAACATTCATAATGCACATATTACATATATACAGAAAACTATTTACAAAAGTATATAAATTTCAATTTCATGTTTTTTGAATGAAACCTGCTTTTTTGTGTGTTTATCTCTGTGAACTTGTCAGGTTTCAGAGACCTTTAACTGCTACTTTATTTATGCCTTTGATACATTTAAGAAAAATGTATAGTTTTTAAATCAAATTATAATGACAAAATACAAAATGATATAGAAAACACATTTTAAATTAAGTGCTTACAATTATTATTGTTTTAAATATATAAAGAGTAGATTCTAACTTTATGTTTACGTACATTCTCCTCTATAAAATAACTATGATGTGAATCATATTGACATATACTGGATAAAAATATCTTTCTATATTTATACTTATTTTAATGAAGAAAAATGTTGTGCATATCTATATTGAGATGCATTTATGCTTCTATGTGTGTATCTATCTACATATGTATGTGCATATACACATCAGAATTTATTTCTGAAGCAGATAAATATACTTATCTATATTATCCTCCTATCGTTGTTATTTAGATGGCTCAGTTTCCCCACTAGGCCAGAGATATATCCATGCAGGCCTGCTGATGGTATTTGGGGAATTCCCCAAACCATCCAATGGTAATCTGTGATGATTTGTACTCTGATTACCCTTCTGATTCCAAATATCATTTCTTGTTCCAAATATCACTACAAAAATATTTCTGGGCATTGAAAGTATTTTTGAATCATTTAATATTTTTGTTGTTGACATAGTTTGAAAAGCTGCACCAATAAGTAATCCTGACTCCAAATTTCTTATTTGGAGTAAAGAAAAAAACAATATTCTCTATATTGAAGAACAACTCTGCTGTGCTGAAAAGCCACAGCCAGGCCTGAAGATCTCAGCAACTCAAATAAATTAATTAGTGGAACCAGCAATTAATTTGCAGCCCATTTATCAGAAAAGCTTAATGACTGTGACATAAGCCCATATCTCATTTCACAACCTGCTGTACCATCCCTACTCCCTGCAGCTGTTCCTTGTTCTGTGGAACACCAACAAGCACACAAAATGCTGGCCAGAATGGGTGTCCCCGGGTCCTCTGCACCTCTGGGGCAAGAGCCTGGCGGAAAACTGGGCCAGCTGATGTGGCTATGATGCCAGACATTTTCTCCTCTGCCCAGTCCTTTTGGCCTGTTTACATGATAGTAGCAGATGGTTCCCTATTCTCAGATGTTTTGCAAATCTCAAAAAAGAAAAAAAATGTATTATTGCTGCCATTCCATTTTTCATGTTGAAAGAAGGTGAAATACAGAATGAGAGAAGGGTCAAAGAAAACACATGTGAATTACAGTAAAAAATGATAAAACATCAACCCTTACCTTCATTGAAGGAAAAAGGATGGTGTATTAGGTAGTTTCTACATATCATTAATTTAATTGGTATTTAATAACTTATTGCATCCTCCTTATTGTAAAATGCTTGCCTCAGTTCTCTTCTGCCGACAGCAATGAGAGATTAATACAAATAATAATAATACAAATAACAGACAAGACATGGTGCCAGACAGACAAACGGACACACACCTTGCAAGGGGAACAAATGTTCAACTTTATTAAGTGGACATAGGGTTTTTATAAGCTTAGAAAAACAAAGCTGACCTTGAGTATTCGGGGAAACAGATATTATCTTAAAAAATCCTAAGACCAGGTGGAGACAAAGGCAAGGGTCATAAACCTTGAAGCACTTGATTTTAGGGAAGTTACAAGTTAATTGCCCAAAGCAGTCATTTTACCTCCACATGTCTTTTTGCTTTTTATATAAATCTTTTTGCTTCCCACACCTTATCTTAACATGTGTATAGGTGAAAGAACATTAAAAGTGTTGTTTTTTTGTAAATGTTTGTATATGTTCAAATAGTTAATCTACTTTGGGAGAAAAACAAAACTAAAGAAAAAAAACACTATACAAGGAAAAACTATAAAAGAAAAAAAAAGCAAGCTCAACATTAGCCCTTTTTTTCTCATTGGTAAACAATGTCAGCCTTCTGTACTTTTTTCCTCCTACTACACTGATTTCCTGTCTTAATTTTCATGGGTTTCAGCACAAACACAAATTCCACTTGTAAATTCCCAATGTATAATATACAAATTTAAAATCAGTGCTTCTTCTCATAAAGTGTTTCTCCTTTAATGTTTTTGAGAAACTATAAATTTCAGGTCAAAAAAAAAAATAAAGTTGTTAATGTCAGATTGCAACTAATGTGATCTTCTATTTGACTTGCTCAGAAGTGAAAGTTATGTTTTGTTTCAAGAAGTTATTTCTTGATATGTATAGGTTTATCTGATCCAAGAGAAAAGAAGCCAAATTATCTATTATATATGTGAAGAGTAAAGGAGAAAATGAAGGCAACATAAATACAAAGGCTAAACATTGAGGAAATACAGGAGGGTAGGTACATCTTTCTCTTTCTCGCTCTCTCTCTCTCTCTCTCTTTCTCTTTCTCACTGTCTGTATGTAAGAGAAAGAGAGTATGAATGAAAAAAAATTGACTTGTAATGTTAAGTTGAAGGAACTTTGCAGAAAGACAATAGGCCTACTAAGGGGGGAAAGTTCATGTTTTTAGGCAATTAGAATCATAAAAGGAGATGTGAAGATCATGGAAACTAACAATCTGAGAATCATAAGATTGAGTCTCATGAAGGATGTTGCACTTAAGTTATCTGTTATGCATACTAACCAAACACACAAAAACATTGGTTGTGGAAGCATGATTTCTTCCTGGGAATGAATCTTGGGTTGTAATCCTTAACAATATTCGGTTACCAATAGCTAATATAATCGGATAATTTTGGTCCATGAGATAAAATTCTCATTGCTTTCCATCTAGGTCAAATGGCCATATTTCTTTGTTAGGAATACAAGAAGTAATAAGAGTAGAGCATGATATTAACCAACTCTCTTCAGTTTCTGAAGAATATCATGAACTACGGCCAGGATAAGATATACAAATTCACATCAGATGCATTAACTATCACCTATTTGTATAGGAGCACTATTAAGTAAAAAATATTCAGACTCACAGGAAAGACTCAATAGTATTTTTGCAAAAGATGGAAAGAGACTGCTGCAATAGAGGGGGATGATTTCAGTAAAATAAATGTTCTCACCATGAGAAGGGCATGCATCTCAAGGGTTCATCAGAAAAGAGCTTTGACTTTACAAGAAGTAGCACACAAGGTTAGAGAGAACTGTGTACCAGTGAGTGGAGTGAACAGATAATTTAACAGGACAATGGTGATGAGAATCTGCTATAGATCAACCTATTAGCCAGAAGGTTCTTTTTTCCCCCTAAATATTGCAATTGTAATCATTTGCAAAAATTGGTTACTTGGTCTGTTTCCTATGTATGAAAAATATTTTATTTTAACCAGATGTTACCAGAAAATAAAGAGCTCCTTCATTTGTCTTGAGAGTTCACCAAGCATTGGTCAGGAGGGTTATTAGCAGAGTTTGCATGCTAACTCTAGTAGTTAAGAATGGATTTAGTTCAGAGGGCAGGGGAAACAATTAAAATTTGGTCAATTCAAGTTAGTTGGTGTTTTGTTCAGACAGGTCAATGAGTACAAGCTGTTCAGATAATTTTTATGAATCAAAAATAATGAGAATTTGGAAAGACCAAATATGGTCTTTTCATGGGTAAATAAAGGGTGCACACATGAATCTTATATAATCATATGGATAGTATTGTACTTTTCAATTTTCAGAGGTGAGGAGGGTTTCAAAGAAGGATTCAGCAGTGAGATCCCCAGAGAGAAGAAAGCATGCAGAGTTTCCATCAAAAGAACAACAACAACAGCTTTATTCTATAGACCTGTTTCTTAACAGGGTTCTGGGCAAAATGGCACACACCATGCCAATGTGAACATACGCAGGGATGTTTCATTTGGCCCAGTCATGCTTCATTAACTAAGTGCACATCTGCAGCTATTTGGGATGAGTGGGGTCGTGTCCTTACTGCCAGCCTCTACTTCCTCTGGGCCCCACATTCTACTCTGTAGAGAGTGGTGGTGCACAACTTGACCCAGACTTCATTGCATTTGGCCCAAAGACCACAACAGTAGAGATTGCAACAGGTGACTATTAGTCCTCCAGCCACACAGGTAAGGATCGTCACTACTTATCTCCAGGAGGAGCCCAGTGAGTTCCATCAAGTTGTAAGTGGCTCTTCCTGTATGGCCTGAATAGCCTGTACCTCCATATCAATCTCTGCTAAGTATATTTGCTATACATGCTGCTGGTTGTCTGGACTGTATACACAGCACATGTTCCATTCTGGGTAGCAGTGGGCATATCTAATGCCATTCTATTCTGCAAAACCACCTCTCACATCTGGGTGGTTTCATCTATTAAAAGAGAAAGCAACAGATGGGACGTATTTAAAGCTTCTGCAACATGTTAGGCAAAGGCCTCCATCTGTAGCTCCGCATCTATAGTACCACCACCTGGAATAAACAAGGCTAACAAGTAGAACCACCATGTGGCCCAGTGCTTGCAGTGTCCAACCAACCAGTCTTATGTGGCCCAGTGCTTGTAGTGTCCAACCAACCAGTCTTGTGCTGCCCATTCGGGTAGTCACAAGGTTAGCCCACAGTATACTGACCAGCTGTTTGTACAGAAATGCAACAGCCCAGTGTTCTTCATAAAAACTAACTAGACTGCCAAGAGTTTGACCCATTGACTAGAACATCTTGCACCAGTCTCATACCAAAAGGTCTTTGTGGAGGCATTAAAGACAATAGCCTTTCACATGGGTGGCTGACCATGAGAGGACTCATCAGTATACTATTCTTCTGTGATGATAGGGTCTCTCCCTTTCTCATAGGGACTCAGGGTACTGAGTTCCAACAGGAATGTTGCTCAGAACTATACTGGCCCCAGAAGAGTATGTAGCTGCTCAGACAAAGGACTACTAGAAAACTGCTTGCTACTCTAGGTATGCATTCCACTTCATCAGAGTGAGTTTTTGAGCTATACCTGTATGGGGGGCATAAATCCAGGACCTCAGTCAAAATTCAGTAGGGTGATTTTCACCATCACTGCCCCAGTACTTGTAATGGGTTCACAAGCTAAGAGGGAAGCTTATAGATTTGCAAACTGCTTTTCAATGAGAAAGTAGTGTGCCTCTGCCTCTTTCCATAGCTATGACCAAAATATAATTGCAATATTTATAGTGTCTTATTTCTGCTCTAACCTCCATCCAAAACCTGAGTCGTCCACTTGGACTGTTAGCAGGTAAGGAAGTGTAGGGTCTACTATCTGCAGTTTGAGCTTGTTCTATTTCCCTCTTGGTGGCAGTAAATGCAGTTTCCATTTCAGGGGTTCAATCCCAAGTTATCTCCTTATGGAAAAGGCCATGTAAGTGGCATATAAACATAGATAAGTAGGGTATAAATATTTGCCAAAACCTCAAAAGGCACAGATATATCCATAACTTCTTTACCATTCTTGTCAAGGATAGACTTTTATCTTGTCTATCACTGCTTCAGGTATCACCTTTGTCTTATCCAACCAGCCAATTCCCAAGAGTTTGACAGAATACTTGGGTCCCCAAACCTTGTCTTCATTAACAATCCATCCTCATTCCTGGAGAGCAGCTTGGAAGCTGCATGCAACTGCTTCTAATTGCAAGAGTGTCAGAAATAAGCACAATATCACTCATATAAAACTGTACAGTCTCAGGCTTCTGTCAAGAGGCTAAATCCTGTGCCAATAGATCACGATAAAATATACAATACCAAAATGAAATGAAACTGTCCCAGTTCATGTGACAAATAATCTATCAGGTCTAAAATGTTGAGTACTGCTATATGAAAGGGTAGTGTCACTTTATTTAGCTTTCGGTAGTCTACTGTCATGCACTAGGCACCATCAGGTTTTCATACTGGCCATATGGGGAGTTGAAAGGGCTATATGAGTCAGGCAGATTTTACTTGCCTCTTCTAACTTCAATACCATTTGTCCAATTTCCTCATGCCCCTCTGGTAGCTTGTACTGCTGTCCATTCACAATCCTCATAATTTGGGAAAGTTGTAAGGGAGCATGGTGAGGATGTTCTCTAGTCATGATCTACCACATACACCCAAAGCTGGAATTCTCCAACAGCTGTTTGTAGAGTCAATCTCTACAGTATGTTCATCCCCAGGATGTACTCAGCTCTGAGAGATATATAAACATTATATTGCATAAAAGGCAGTTATCCAGTTTTCAAAAGTAACAGGCACATGGAACTATAATGATATGGCCCCCATAACCTTCTTTATCAGGTTTAGGTCTGGTAAATTTGTATGGGTTGCTAATGAGGAAGATACTGTCTGCTCCCATATCAACTAACACTAGAATGCATTGCATATTGCAAATAGTCAATTCACATGCAGCCTCAGGTCAGCTAGTTTCCCTGCTAAATGGGTACCCCCGCCAAATCTCTAGTCCAGGAGAAAGTCAGCCACACATATCTCTCAAGCTATTCTCTCAGTCTTTTTTTTGGGGGGGGAGGGACTAAGCTCCTGGCAAAGCATCAAAACACTTTGTTGGGCTGGAATTCTATCTTTTCCTCTGCCAGTCCAGCCACTATTAGGTCAAACCATATCTTCCTGTGGCTAACCTTTATAGGCCTTTCATCTTCTAACTTATTCTTTTGGAAATTGGGAGCCCAATTCCACTGAGAGCCCTTTTCTCTCATTGTGACTCACTTTGGGGCTGTGTGTCCCTACCTGTGCACTTTGACATCTCCTGTCCTGACCAAGGTAGCTGCCATGCACACAAGCTGATCAACAAACAGGGCTAGGAGGGTGGTCATGGTGCCTAAGAGCTGCTGTTGCTGTTGCTGTTGCTCTACTAGGTCCAGCAGATGCTGGTCACACTCATCTTAGGGCATCTGGGGAGGTGACCTCCTTCTGCGTCTTTCTATAGTCCAGATAGACAACCTCTCAGCATTCTTTAATATTTCTGGGGGTCACAGTTCCTTTAAGCTGCCTAGCATGGGGGTGGGAATGGACCTCCTGGACCAGAAGCTGGTTCGGTGCCTCATATCCTCAAGGGAATGAGCCTGGATAGCACAATGATCAGAGATCACTGACATGGGATTGGGTGGGGGACTGGAAGGCTTTGCTTGCACAGGCCACCTCTTCTGCACACTGAGCCCTGCTCCATGGCACTGGGGGCCTTGTTGTGGCTTCAGAACTTTTAAAGCCTTCCAGACTTCTGGCTGGGGACTTACATTGTCTGAACCTTCTGAAGGGGTTTATGCTGTCAGATAGGCTGCTACCAGGAACCACAGGGAAGCCAGGAGCCACAGCCTCTCCATCCTGAGTTGTCCCTCCTGGGGCTGCTTCTCTAGGGAGGTACTATGGATCCTGCCAGCTGTGCCAGGTGTCAGAGGCCAGCTGTGGTTGCAGGAGAGGTTTTACCAGTCAAATCCCCAGAGAGAAAAAAGTGCACAGAGTCACCATTAGGAGGAAAACAACAGTAGATTTATTCTACAGACTTCTTCCATATATAGGATTCTAGGCTAAATGGCACACATCATGCCAGTGTGAACATGCACAGTTATATTGTAATTTGACAAGTCATAGTTTTATAATTAAGTGTATGTCTGTGGCTGCTTGAAATGAGCAGGGTTATGTCCTTACTGACAATCTGTACTTGTACTTCCTCTATACCCCATAGCAATAGTCCTTCTTGGAAATACAAAAAAGTAGGAGGAGGTTTTGTTTCTATTATATGGAAACACCTATTTGAGGTAAAATTTAACATTGGCAGCACTATGTTGTTAGAAAATTGGTTTGTTCTATTTAATATCTTATATTCAGTACCTAGGAGGGTTTCCAGCTTAAAATTGATTTTAATACATATTTAAGTAGAGAATTGTAAATGATATTAAAATAAAATTTACTGTGATTGAGAAAAAATGAGTCAGAATATCAAGGAATTTGAGATAATACTGTATGTTTCATAGTTTCAGGGAAATAGATGTGATTTGGGGAGTGGTAAATTGAGCACAAGACTTGAGAGGAAGGAGAATCAATTCCTTCACTCTTATTTTTGAATTCAGAAAATGCATTCTTTTAAAACATATTTAGTAATATACCTAAGTCTACCTAGTAGTAGAAACATCTTTCAAAGTAGTCACCTTCACAACCTTCTTCTATAAATTAATTAAAGATTTGAACTGACTCAAAAAGTGAGATTTTATTTTATGTTAATATTCCAGAACTACATTTTGGTTTTGGCCATGATAGGGAAATGTGTCAATAATAAAGTTTGATAGGTCATAGTATTTTGTACATTTCAAAGTATCTCTATAAACACTACAACCTTACAATGTAGATTATAAGGTTTTGATTATAAATGAGTATATACATGTTATAAATGGACCAAAATAGTAGAAATATTTGCATGGTTTTAAAGGCATTTAGGGGAAGAAGTCAGTATCCTAGAGAAAATCTAGACTAAAAGACAAAAAAAAATTTTGATCAAAGTTGATGAGCTACTTCCCTAAACACACTGAAAGCAGGAATATTTTTTGTGTAATTAAAAATATGTATTTATTTTATACTTTAATTGGTAGAATATAGTCTTGCATCATAATGCAGTTCATAAAATAGTGACATACATGCACACAGTACTTGGTGAATTTTCCCCCAGCTCCCTACCCACTCCCCGTTTCTACAGACATAATGTTGAGATTGGCATTGGTATTCTCACATATGTACATGTCAGTGGAAGTATTTTCTTCCTTAACTCTCCCTCTCCCCTCAAAAACCCTCCCAATACAACCTCCCTTACTCTACTGGAGTTTCTCCTCCATGATCTAAAGTTTCTTTTTTATCTCAATTACTCCTGAGCTTCTACATACGAAAGAAAACATATGACCCTTCACTTTCTGTGTCTGGCTAATCTCACTTAACACAGTGTTCTCCAGGTCTATTCATTTTCTTGCAGATGATAAAAATTTAAATTAAAAGGTTTTCTGCTCATCAAAGGAAACCATCAAGAGTCTAAAGAGAGAGTCTATGAAATGGGAGAAGGCCATTTGCCAGCTATTCCTATAATAGAGGACTAATATCTGGAATATACAAAGTACTTAAAGAACTTAACACTAAAAAAACTAATAACCTAATCAAGAAATAGGCAATTGAACTGAATAGATGCTTCACAAAAGAAGAAATACAAGTGGCCAATAAATGAAAAAGTGTTCAACATTTTTATCAATCAGTGAGATGCAAGTCAAAACTACACTAAGATTCCATCCAATTCCAATTATAATGACTGTCATGAAGAAGTCAAACAACAATAAGTGCTGGTGAGGATGTGGGGAAATAAGAACTCTCCTACACTGTTGATGGGATTGCAAATTAATGCAGGTGATGTGGAGATCAATGTGGAGATGTCTCAGAAAACTGGGAATGTATCCACCAAGTAATCCAGCTATACCATTCCTAAGCTATCTTTCCAAAGAGACTGGAATCAGAATATTATAATAATATAAGCATATCTGTGTTCATAGGAGCACACTTTATAATAGCCACACTATGGAACTAACCTAGATATCTATCAATAGATGAATGGATTAGAAAATTATGTGATACACACACAATGGAATTCTACTCAGAAATAAAGGGGTATTTTTTTCATTTCCCGTAGGTTTTCTTGCACCACACAAAGGACCTGACATTACATTTGTTTTTTCAGAAAACATTTGTGAAATCTATGATGATTGACTAAGTAAATATTGTATATTTCTTACATACAAACATGGGAAAATTATGATTTTTTTCTTTTTTTGTTAATTGTGGAAGATGTGATTCCTAATAGAAGAAAATACACAAAAACAGAACAAGTTGCCCAACATTAGACTGATAATAAGGATCTTCTTTCATGGTTTTCTATTGCAAGGGATGCCAAATTATCATTCCTTTATCCATCTGTTTCTATGCTTTAGCCATTATGGAAGAGATTCAGGGAATATAAATAAGATCAGGTATAAGCTTCACCACTGAAAGTTTAATGTTTTGATAAGAATTTCCTTATAAGATTAGATTAGTGATGATAGAACAATCTGGATAGTTCTCTTTAATCACATTACATTTTATTTATTTATTTATTTATTTACTTATTTACTTATTTACTTATTTACTGGTATTGAGTATTAAACACATGGACATTCTACCTGTAAACTATATCCCCAGTCCAATTTGATTTTTTATTTTGAAACAAGGACTCACTAAATTTCTGAAAGTTCTCTCTAAAATTTTAAGGCTCATCTCAAATATGTGATTCTCCTTTCTCAGCCTCTTATGTATTGAGATTACAGGCATAAGCCTCAGTGCCCAGCAACCACAACCACACTGAATTTTGACCTTTGACCTATGTGTATGAAGAGCAAATTCCAAAAGGTAGTTTCCATGATCCATAACCCAGCCAAGCTCAAGCTCACAAGCTGCGACGTTACCTTAACCAGTTGGGGCTTGGAGCAAGGCTCAGCCTGTTAAATAAGGGACGTGTGACATTTCTCGCTTTACATTATTTTATTCTGGAAATTTGGGCTTTGCTTCCACATTAAAAAAGATTTTCTAAGAGGCTCAGGATGCTGTCATCACAGGAGAACAAAGGCCTAGGCCTGGCTCAGAGGTATCCATTAACTCTACAAATACCGGCAGTTGAGTCAAGAGAACTTAGGTTTCTTATCATAAGACAGAAGGAAGCTTTTAGACAAGAAAGCTTACTAAACTTTAACCCACTACCTTTAGCTGCCTGAACAAATAGGAAAGATTTATCTAATGAATAGTACCTCTTCGTTTTAACCTTTACCCCCTGCTTTTCCTCTGCTTCGCCTGCTCTCTACTAAAAGAATAATTCATTTACACTTTTGTATTTTTTCTGCTGCTCCCCTAATCTCAGCAAACACTATAGGAAATAGCCTTTCCAGTTAAAGATGTACCCACTTAACTCCAGGAAAAACAAGGCTGTAAAAATTCTTTTTTTTGTATACCTTGTTGTAATGAGCATAAATATCACTCATGAGATGAATTAAAACAGATGCATCTTAACATACATGGTGTGCAAGCATACTCTCACTCGCTCTCGACCTCGTCTCGATCCCCACCTAACGAGGGACACCCCCCCAGGCTCTACTGCTTCTTTGAGGGCTGGCCCCCGGCAACAAGCTTCATAATAGAAACCAAAAAAAAAAAAAAAAAAACAAGAGAAATACAGAATACAGTATCTGTCTGTTGTTTTATTTACTACCAATATAGGAAGAGTAGAAGATAGCTTTGTTCATTTGCAGATTCTATACATGAATCCCCAAATAATAAGAGAAATATTTTATGCACTTAGAAATAATAAACATTAAATCAGACATAGTGGCACATGTCTGTAATCCCAGTATTTGGGAGATGAGATGGGAGAATCACAGGTTGGAGTCCAGCCTCAGTAACTTTGTGAGACTCTGAACAATGTAGTGAGATGCTGTTTCAAAACAAAAATATAAAAAGGGCTGAGAGTATAGGTTGGAGGTAGAATACCCCTGGGTTCAATATCCAGTTCCAAAGAAAATAATAACACTATAGCAATAAAATTTCTTGCTCAAGTTCATGTCATTAGTAGATTACTTTTCTTTTCTATGGATTGCTTAAATAAAGGAGGCAAAAGAGATTGAAATAATTGTGTTTTGCACTGACTCATTTGGGGAATGGAGTGGAAGGATTGCACCAAATGGAAAAGAGAAGATGGAGATATAAAATTTTCCCACTTGACACTGTCAGATATATTGGTGGTAATTCAATGTGATATTTATAAGAATTTGAGTAGCTAGTAATAGAATAGAATTGATTTTGTCAAAAAGGGTATTTTATTGGAAGAATATCAAGATATCACTTGTAATTAAAAATGCTCTAAAACTAAAGACTGAGAACAAGAGGAACAAATATATTAGGAGGTCATTGGGATTTCATTTCTCCATTTTCTATGTTTTCCTCTCATGGAGAACATTCATGCATTCTGTTTTGTGTCAGTTCATTTGACAGGATACAAGGTCATTGCTGATTGGGCCTGAGAGACTCATTTTCCAATGAATGAACATTTCCTCCCTTTGTGCTGTTACAAAACAAATCTTGTAGAACAATCTTTTTTGCCCAGCTTTGGTCAGTTATTGAAATCAATTATTTGGGAGAGAAGAGCAGAATACACCCAACAGACTAGAACTGTTACTGGAACCACTTGGTGTGTAAGGCAGATTGTAGAGCAATCAATATTATATGTGGATAAATCCCTTGGACATGTAGGTGATTATCTTAACACACATGTAAAAAAAAGGGTCAGAACAGAAATGCCTTTTATGATACAATGATGTTATAAAATGGTAGATCAGGAATATGTGTGTCATTAAGGAAAATAAAACGTTGAAAAAAAAAACCAAGAAATTGAAAGTGAATGTTATAGTTTGGATATAGAATGTCCCCTAGAAGAACTCATGTGTTGATGTTCGGAGGTGATATAATTGAATTATGAGTGTTCCAATCTTATCAGTGGATAAATCCATTGTAATAGATCTATTGGATGGTATCCTAGGCAGGTAGGATGTGTCTGAAGAAGGTATGTCATTGTGGGTGTCATCTTGAGGGCTATATATGTTCATGAATTGATTTCTCTCTCTCTCTCCCTCTCTCTCCCTCTCTCTTCTCTCTCTCTCTCCTTTTCTCTCCCTTGCTCCTTTCCACCTCCAAGCTCTGAGTTCCAAGACATGACCTGGCCTAACATGGACTGAAACCTCTGAAATTTCCAGAACTGTGAACACATAAATTTCCCTCAAGTTGTTTTTATCAGATACTGGGGTCACAGAAGTGATAATGTTTCCTGAAATACTGAGATTATTAAATAAGTGTTCAATTAATATTTCTTTTTCCCTAGGTCTCTTAGGGCATGGGCTAATTTTAAAAATCATGCATTACTGATCTCAGGTTCTGTGAGCAGTTGCCATCCTTTTCTTGCAAGTAGCTTAACTCCCTAAGTATACTGGACACTATCCTATTATATCTTGTTAGGATGAAGAATGAGCTTGCATTGTAGAAGACATAAATTTCAGGCATTCTCTTCTCTAATTTTTTATTTTTGTCCCTAAGTAGTCTGCATTTAACTCTTGAAGTATCCCAAACTGAATCACATGCTATTGAAAGCTATTGAACCAAGAGTGTAGGAGCAGTTGGAAACAAAAGCAGAAATATTCAGTACACCAGAAGAAACCATGGCAAAGTCATCCTTGATGGAATTGCTCTGGGCTGCAGGAGCATCTCTGTGCCTTGTTACTGCCTGGTTTTCTTCATTCTTGCTCATATTCTAAGGCTAATTTTTTAGTCTTCCACATTTATGGTCACTACTTTATCCTTTTCATAAACTCTTTATGCTTGACTAAGTTAGAATTGATTTTTTTTTTATATTTGGCATCTATACCTCTTCCTGTTGTTTAAGGACTCAAAAATATGTCTTAAGAACTATAGCCTTATAAAAATAAATTGCTTGTGATGATAAAGCCTCTTGGAATTTATTGTGTAGTCAATAAAAATAGGATATGACTTATATATAGCTTGTAAGGAATATGGTTCTGCATAGAGTGCTTGCATTACTCTTTATGAATGCTATTAGAATAATCCTAAGGATGCAAGAAGAAGATAGTCAAGTTTGCTAGTCTTTAAATGTTTTATTTAAGGTGATTTTTATGTGCATCTTGTAACAGGTAATTGTGTTAGGAACTGAGTTAAATTGTAGAAATTTTTTCTCCCTTTTTCAATGTTGATGAATAACACAAGTTTTATTTACTGCCGGGGTCCAGCTCTTGAGGCAGTGTGGTCGGGGGTCCTGCTACAGGTGTGGAATGAGATGAGGTCGTGAGAATATGCTTACACCCAACACAGTGAAGAAGCTTATCTCTTTTATTGTTTGTTAGTCACTGTTTTATACTATTTTTTTGCAATGAGGCATATAGAATAGGAATTTCCACAGACCTGTTGCTTCAAAGGTCATCCTCAACCAGTCAAGGTTACAGCACGTATATAAAAATTCTTTAGTATATAAAAATTCTTAAAAATATAACACGTATATAAAAATTATTTTCCATTAGTTTAAATCTTTACAATTCGTTTAATCCCTTTAAATAGTGTTCTTATCTTTATCTCAGGTAGCTAGAGGGTTAATGTGTCCTGTAAAATTTCAGGGAGACAAGGTGGGAGTGGGCAAAAGACTATTTGCAGTAACTATTTAGATAAACTTGCAAAGCCTTTTTCTTGAATAATGCTTGTAAGACGTTAATGAATTCCTTATATGGGTTTGTCTAGAAGCACTGTTTTTGCAGCTATTATTAAGAGATCACTATCTGCCAGCCACATGTTTCTAAGAAATTTTCCTTTATAATTAATGTAAAAGCAAAACCCAAAGTACCCAAAATTTCCAGAATATAATAATACAAAGTGGGATATGCCACACATTCCTTCTTTTGGAATCATCTGCCTTGCTGGACTCTAGGGGATGGAGCCTTGCTCAAGATCCAGCTATTAATGATCTGTGGCATTTCCCCCCTTTTTAATTTTTTATTCTAATGGCTTCCACTTGTATGGCAAGTGACTTGATGGATCCTGAGGTCAGTCAGATGTTGACTGGAAAACATGAGCAAAATATGATTATAAGCAACAAAGCAAGTGCAATAGAGATCTAATTGTTTAGAAGGTTGAATTAGAACAAAATTACAGTTTACAAGTTAAACTGAGTAGAAGCACCAAATAAACACTAAAACAAATGATATAAGAAATGAGGATTTGGAATTCAAATGATTGCAAACTGCAAGTAGGTCACCTACATTTTATAGTCAAGAATCTAATTGGATTAACAGAGCTTCAAATCAACATTTCTCCCAAGATTTCTAGTTTTCTAATTAATGCAAATGTTCCTAGCCTTGGTTTTAATTTGATCTCAAATTATTGACCAAAGCCATATTGTTCAATATCAGACCATAATTTTCCACATAAAATATACATGGTATTCTACCTATTATTTCCTTTCAGTAGAATTTTTCTTCAGTTTATTTAACTCATCATTATATATCCTAATAAATTCATAAGCAATTTAATTTTTAATTGAATTATAGACTTTCATATGAATATATATTTTAAATAGAACATGTAGAAGAAAAGATGTATAAAATTATTTGTGAAAATGTGTAATGATATTTTTATTTTTTATCTTTTATGAGAATCCGCCCATGTGTTAATTCCAATATTTCAATTGGAATAGTAGGATTTAACGATGCTAATAATATTGATACATATAGTTATCGCTATTGAAAACATATTGAATTTAACTTTTTTGTGTATGGTACCATTGATTGACCAAAGAGACATTCTACTTCTGAGCTACACCCAGAAAACAATGTCTTGCTAGGATATTGAGCATCACATTAAGTTGTTAAGGTCAATCTTAAGCCTGTGATCCTCCTTTTTCAGCCTCCCTAGTAATGGGATTACAAGCATGCACCACTGTGTTTGGATTTGAATTCACTTTAAATGGAGTATTTGGATGTATTTGACAAAAAAACAATGAAGGAATAATAGGAAATAAATTATCTAATTTAATGAATACAAAGATGTTCATACAGGATTCTTTGCAAATCCAAGATAAGATATGATAAATTATACACAGCATAGGCCATGAGAAAGAAAACAATAATGGAACTTCGAACTGTTGGGCACTTTTATAAGCATTTATATGTTCTTTATTTTGAAAAATCAAGAATAGGAATGATTATCTCTATTTCATACATTTAAAAGAAAGCTTCACAGAGTTTAACTGGCCCATCTCATATAGTTGGTAAATAGAAGAATCCTAAATCAGACAAATATTAATGAGAATTAAGTATAACTTACTCCTATAACCATTTTTCCAATTATAGCACTAAAGTTTAATGGATATTCAGTATATATTTTCAAATGAATATTGAAAATGTTTAATTTTAAAGAATAATTATTTAGTTCCATATATTACTAATCATTTCTATACACTGATGAAGTTTAAATTCATTTTTTAGTATATCTAAAACTTTTGTCACTCTGACTTGTCTAATGTAGACTAAACCCTCTCTATGTTTTACATTCAGCCAGTCATGTGATCTTTATCAAAATAACTTGGGGAATTTCTTAGACTGTTTCATGCATTATACTTGTATTTAGATCTCCCTTCTATCCTTTAGTTATTTTTATCATCATAAGTAGAAGGAGTGGATAGAAAGTTGTAGGGCACATATTTCAATAGTTTCTGGGAAAGGAGAAGTCAATTTGTTGACATCTGCAAGCCTAACTTCATCTTTTCTAATCATATAATTAATTGATAATGTGGTTGGGCAGAGAATTTCAGTTAGAACACTATAGTTTTACATGTATACTATGTTTATAGCCCCACAATTCACAATATCCAAATTATGGAACAAATCTTGGTGAATGCATCATCTTGAATCTCATTATGAATCATAATCAAATTGAACTCAAAATTATAAAAAAAACTGAAGAAATTTTATGATTTTATTCCATTGACTTCTAACTTCTAATGTTACTTTTTAAAAATATGAGACTATTGTGAAGATTCATCTTTTATATGAACCAGTTTTTCTCTCTAGAAAGTTTTAGATTCATCTTTTTATCCCCAATGCTCTTAAGTTTATAATGATGCTCCACCATAGGTGGCTATATTCCTACATGATGTAGTTATTTCCATACTTTTTTATTACTGGGAATTTAAATCAGGGAAACTATTATATATCTGATATATCTAAGCTACCCACACCTAGACATTTTATTTTATTTTAAAAGAAGATGAAACTAAGTTGCTGGGGTCTTGATAAATTGCTGAGAATGGCTTCAAATCTGTGATCATCCTTTCTCAGCCTCCCAACTACTGGGATTACAGGTGTTCCGTCTGTACTTAGTATGCACACTTTTTTGTTCTGGAACATTTCTTAATATACATCTTTAATAATTTATTTCTTACCTTTGTAAGAATCTCCCTTGAAATTTTTTTCAATTTTCCCTCTAAATGTTGCTTCTGAATATTTTTGTATGATTTTCTTTCTTTTATTGGTGCATTGTAATCATATATCTTTGATAGGTACAAACTGGTAGAGACATACATGCACACATTTCTCATTTAACCCTTGCTCAATTCCCATCCTATTCTCTCTCCCCTCTCTCCTTCTCATGTTCAGTTTAGTGGATGGCTTTGATATGTTTGTGAATGTACATCATGTGTATCAGGATGTTTACTTCCCTCCCCCCATCACCTTCAATTAAGTCAACTTCTTTGCTCATCTAAGGTTTTTCCTTCTTTTTCTAGAGTCTCTCTTTTTTTTTTCTTTGCATTACTGGGGATTTAACCCAGGAGCATTCTACCTCCAAGCTACACCCCCAATTCTATTTTGTAATTTTTATTTTGAAATAGGGTCTCACTAAGTTGCAGAGAGCCTCACATTAAAGAGCTGAGGCTGGCTGCAAACCTGGATCCTCCAGTCTCAGCTTCCCAAGTACTGGGATTACAAGTGTGCACCACCACACCCACCTCTACAGTCCCTCTTATAACCCATTTTCTCTCTAGCTTCTGTATATTAGGAAGAGCATCTAATTTTTTACTTCTTATAATTGAGTAACATCACATAGCATAATATTTTCCAGTTCAATCCATTTCCCTGCAAATTATATGATTTCGTTCTTCTTTATGGCTGAGTAAAATTCCATTGGGTATATATTCCATAGTTTTGTAATCCATTCATTTGTTGATGGACATCTGGGCTGGTTCCATGGTTTGGCAATTGTGAATTGTATGGCTATAAAGATAGATGCACATGCATTGATCTGATAGTTTGGTTTTCATTCTTTTGGGTAGATACCCAGAAGTGGTATTGCTGGATCACATGGTAGGTTCATTCCCATTTGTCTTAGCATCCTCCTCCATACTGTTTTTCAAAGTGGTTGCACCAATTTTCAATCCAACCAACAATGTATCAAGGTTCCCACTTCTCCACACCCTCACCATCATTTGTTGTTGTTTGTGGTTTTGATGATTGCCATTCTAATTGGGATTAAGTGAAATCTCAGGGTAGTTTTGATTTGCATCTCCTAATTGTTAATGATGTTGAACATTTCCTCATACATTTAATGGCTGCTTTTGTGAAGTGTCTATTTAGATGACTTGCCCCCCTTTTTATTGGTTTATTTGTTTTCTTAGTTGTGATTTTCTTGAGTTTGCTGTATATTCTTGGTATTAGTCCTCTATCAGAGAAGTAGCTAGCAAAAATTTTCTCCCACTCTGTGGTCTCTCTGTTGAGGTTCTTGATAGTTTCCTTTGCTGCACAGAAGCTCTTCAGTTTAGTGCAATCCCATGTATTGATTTTTCATTGAGTTGCTTGTGCCTTTGGTGTTCTGTTTAGAAGGTTTTGACCTGTACCTATGTGTTGAAGTGTTGGACCTATGTTCTCTTCAAGTAGCTGCATGGTCTCTGGCCTGACTTCCCGGTCTTTGATTCATCTTGAATTGGCTCTTGTACAGGGTGAGAAAGTGAGGTCTATTTCCATTTTCCTGCATATGGTTAACCAGTTTTGCCAACACCATTTGTTAAAGATCTTTTTTCCAGTGTATGTTTTTGGGCTCCTTTGTCAAAAATCAATTGACTGTGTGTAGATTTGTTTCTGAGTCTTTTATTCTACTCCATTAGTCTATGTATCTGTTTTTGTGCCAATACCATGCTGTTTTTATTACTATAGCTTTGTAGTAGAGTTTGAAGTCAGGTATTGTGATGCCTTCTGCGTGGTTCTTGTTGCTAAGAACTACTTTACTTTGGCTATTTTGGGCTTTTTGTTCTTCCAAATAAATTTAAGTACTGTATTTTCTATGTCTGTGATAAGTAAGTTTGGTAGTTTAATGGGTATCCAAACCTATTGAATTTTTCTCAATTCCAATTTTTAGCAGTCACAATTTTGTTTCCATTACTTGAAAATTTGAAATAATATTTTATTTATCTTCATGAAAAATATTCTCTTCGGTTCTTTGATTATATATATATATATATATTTTAAAGGTTTCTTTTCCTTTCATAAACTCAAATTTTCCAACTATTCATTCATTATTTTCTTTTTATTTTTTATAATAGATATTTTCTAAAATGTCTAAATGTCTAGCTATTGCTGGCTTTTTGTTCATATTTTAAAATGTAGCATTAAGAACTGACTGGAAGCTCTAAGCTTGTGGATAAAGTACTGCCACTGTGCTCTAGTCTGTAAGGCAATGTGATAGTGACATTTTGCTAAACATTCTCTGATATTAATCAAATAAAAATTTCCCTTCCTTACCTTTTTCACAAATATGCTTCCATCATCTGGTGCCCCCATGGACAAGGTTGCAGTCCAGTGCCATGGAGGGATTTATACCATACAACAGAACTGTGCAGGTGACACTGAGACCCCAGTGTACATTGAATGAAGGGCATCAGGTCTAGAGGATTATTCTCAAGCCTTAAGAAATAATGAAATTTGCCTTGCTAGGTTTTGGACTTACTTGGGACCTATCACCCTTTCTTCTATGTTTTCCCTTTTAGAATAGGAATGTCTATCCTATGTCTGTCTATCAATTGTATTTTGGAAACTTATAACTTGTCTAATTTTACAGGTTTACAACTGAAACTTAATTTTCCTTCAGAAGAATCAATTGTAGTTCACATCTCATTCATATCCGATTTAGGTAATATTTACATGAGGCTTTGGAATTTTGACTTATAGTTGGTGTTGAGACTTTGGAGTTTTTGATATGGAAAGTTTTCATGTATTTTGCATATGAGAATAAAATGAATTGTGTCTTGCCAGGTTCTGAATGTGATGCATTAAATTGAGTTCTTCCAAAAACTCATATGAAACTCCTAACTAGCAAAATGTAGTATTCAGAAAAAAAAGCCTTTAGGCAGTGATTAAATTTTAATATTGTCATAAGGCTGGGATTCTTATCTGATAGGATTGGCATTCTAAAAAGTGATGCTACTGAGATCATTTTCTCTCTCTGCCCTGGGTTGGAAAGTGGCTTTCTGCAATGCAAGGAGAGAGACCTAGGTTAGAACCATGTTTTTTAGGTAAAAGATGAGTCTTCTACTTCATATTTTCAGAAATGAAGTGCTTTGTTTTCCTATTCTCATTTTTTATTTGTCTTTATGGGGTTTTGATTCTTAAATTACTTTTTGCTGTAGTAGTGTATCAAAGACAGTAGCAATAAGCTCATCTACTCAATCTAACATTTCTAACCAGAAGTTTCTTCATTTGGAGAGAAAAGTGGTGAGTAGGATGAATCTATTTTCTTAGCATGTAAACAAAACTTGGATTTATATAACCATGAAAAATGTTCTTTTCCTGTCTTCAGCCATCACATCTGCTGATCTCAGGATCTGTGTCCAGAATCACAAAATCCATTCAAAATAAAATTGTTTCACATCCAGTATTCATTCATTCCTTGTAAACACTGCCCATGAAGTCCCCAACACAGTTACCTTCTGTTCAAGTTTGTATAACTTACATATATTCCCATATAAATTGGTACCATCATCCTGGTTTTCTTCCAGTAATCCCATGTAGCTGAGATTTCTTACATGTTCATGCCTATAATAAGCTATTATTATCAAATCACTTTACACCCAGGACAATCTAGACTTATCATTTGAAGTGTCTAAGACAATTTTGATTATACTCCTAAGTAATGTTTTAGATGTGTTAGGTGTATAGTAAAAATTGCATCCTCAAAGACCATACTTTCTGGAGCATTTATCTAGCAAATACAACACATTTGTGTTTGTCTGAATTTTATGTATGTTTTAAAGCACTAATTAACTAATAACATCTTTTAATAAAGCAATGCAAATATATGCATGCTAAATTGAATATTATTTTATAATAAATTTAGTTTTATTTCTCCATTTATTTTAATTATTTTGAATTGACTTTTACTTACATGTTTATATTATCTATGAATAAACTCAGGATAGCTAAAGTGGTATAAAATATTTTTTAGGGTATTATGTCTTTGAGAATATTGAAAATCTAAAGGCTTTCAGTCCCAAAGGAGCCTCAAGTACTCAAAATTTTATATACCCTCTTTGAATGTAGAGGCAAAATATATTTTATTATTTATGAAAAGTCTGCAAGAAACAAATGAAGCAGTTAATTTCTTAATAAGGTTATTCTGCTTCATTAAATTACTAATAATCATACTGAAATGAGACTTAAGAGCATGTCTTTAAAACTCATATATTTACCAATTCAGCCAAAAATTATCAAATGTCATTAACTGTCAGATAGTTACAATATTTGAATCACTCCATAATGACCAAATCTCTCCTTTCATCTTCCCTTATACCATCCTTTTCTCTCTTCTATTTATTTTGAATATTATGTGAGCAAGGCATGGATATATTCTGTATGCAAAAAGAAAATCAATTATAAGCTTTATAGTTAGAATCATAGATTTCTTTTAGCATTATTTCCCTCTCGAATTCTATGTTCCCCATCACTATATAATAGCTATTTTTTCTATTGTATATATATTATATAATATAATATATTGTATGTTGTATATATATTGTAGATATATATAGTATTTTATATGTATATGTATTGTATATACTGTAGATATATATATTGTATATATACATTGTATATATATCTATTGTATATCTATTGTGTATTGTATATCTATTGTATATATATATATATATATATATACAATAGAAAAAAATATATATATATGGAGAGAGAGAGAGAGAGCGGTAAAAACTGTTTTTGGATAGTGGGGAAGAGTGTAATGTGTTTACATGGTATGTGTGGGAGGGGATGATAATATATTATTTCATACTATAGATTTTACTTTAAGTTCTCTTGTATGTTTCTCTCTGCTATGTTGTATTCCACAGTACTAGAATATTAGTATTCTAAACTTTTAAGTTAATTACAAGTAATAAATATTTTTCTATGTTAAAGCCTTCATACCTAATTAGAAAGGTGCAAAGGAAGTATACCTGAAGAAGAGTGGATTAAAGCCCAGTGAGAGGGTATGCGGTATTTTGAAAAATCAGTTAGAAAGATACCAAGGAACTCTCCAGCCATTACTTCCTGTATTTTCTTTTCTTACCCTATATTGACGAGGTAGGTAGATTATTGGGTAAAAAGAAAATGAGGGGAGGGATAAGGAAAACAAAAAGAAAAAAATGCAAATATGTGCACTTGGTTATATAACCTATGCAATAGGTATAGCTGCATTATATTTTCTCCATAGAAATAACCTATGCAATAAATATATAAGCACTATGTCTCTCTATAGAAATAGCTGTCTTCAATATTATTTAGCTTTGTCAGTAGAGAAATGACCAATTCTCAGTACACAGTCTTTAAAATTTAGGGCTCAGCTCCCCCCTTGTCACCTTATCAGAATGCATTTTTTTTTTTCTGGAAAATACTCCTTCTGATATCATCAAAAATTAGAGCTAATGTGTTGTTGAGCTTCCTTGAACAGAAGACACATTTTGAAAAGGAGAGCTTATGTGTTTCTTATCTGTAGGAAGTAAAGTAATCCTAACTGAATCTTAAACTGGAGGAGACATTACCAGCCTGTAGGATAACTCATTTTCTCATTTAATTGGAAATTCATTCATGTTCCCCCAACCTAAATCAGAACAAATACAATTATGAAAAAAAGCAAGAAACAATAATAAAATACTATTTTATCACCTCTGGATAAAAAGTTCAGCTACTTTACTTAGGTCTTTATAATTTTAATTTCAAAAAAATCAAAGAAAAAAATTTAGAAGCAAAAAACCAGACTTTTAAAAGGAAAATTAGCAAAGTTTGTATTTGTCACCATATATATGGTATTTTATATACATATATAACATAACCTATATAAATGTATGCACATAACCTATATGCATTTATATTGGTTATGTTATATATGTATATAAAATTTACAGATTTTAAAATTGGTATTTTCTTTGAAAAAAGAAAATTCAAAAGACTCAATGGTATTGTATGTACAATGATGTGTAAATGATTATTTTTAAGTCTCAACAAGATGGAGCTTCTTTAATTTATTCAGCCCCCTAACATGGTAATCTGAATAGTATTATCTATAATAATGGGATTTTACTTTCTTAATTTATCTTCCCAGACTTGCTCTATCTTTATTCTGTCTCTGAAGCTTTTACCATGGTGATTATCTACCTCAGCAGTAAAGTCACAAAGATTCATGAGGAGAGAGATTTTTCTCATGATTTAGCTGGTTGTGTTTTATCAGCCTTTTTGGTGATTTGTATTATAATGTTAGTATATTTCTGAGTTTCCTTTCTCCCTATAATTCTGTTTTTCTAAATGAGAATCCTGATCCATGTATGCAACCTTCTCCCAGATAGGAAGATTATTTAAAGGAGAACAAGTAAAAGTGAAAAATGATTGAGTAGAAGTTTAGCCATCAGTGCTTTTAGGTTAGTGAAACTTAATTTTAAAAGGAAAGTAGCCTGCAATTTTTCAACAGAAGGTTTCATGAATGTGTAATATCTAACATGATTTTATATAATCCTATTACCTGTTTTGGGAGGGAAATTGCTGATGTGGTAACTGATGTGGTACTGTAAACTGTTTCATGAAATGATTTATATTATATCAAAAATTAAATTTAAAATAAAATGAGTTGTTTCACCATCATATAATGTGAAAACAGTACTTATTATATTAAAATACCTTTGAAACAACTATAATATCACCATGTGCCAAGGCACAATTAATACTACGATAAATTTCCAAAAAATGAATGTATTAGGCATCATCTAATCAAAATTTTATCAAAATAGAAATACATTTTAGTGTAAATAATTAATTTGTAAATTAAATAGACATATATAATTTTTAGCACTGGGTCCAAGAAGAAATCAAAATAAGATAGGATTTTATAAAATAAAAGTTACATATGTCTATTTAATTTACAAATTAATTATTTACACTAAAATGTATTTCTATTTTGATAAAATTTTGATTAGATGATGCCTAATATATTGATTTTTTGATAATTTATCATAGTATTAATTGTGCCTTGGCACATGGTGATATCATAGTTGTTTCAAAGGTATTTTAATATAATAAGTACTGTTTTCACATTATATGATTTGATGAATGTAAACTATATCTATTTGGTCTTTAAGTGACTTGAGTTTTCTATGTTTTAAAATATTTTCCTCCACTTAATTTCTTCTGATCTGAGAGAATGAAATTAAATTTTACTATTATATAATGAAATGTATTTTTCTTCTCTAATATGCACTATGTAGTCTGTTCGATGCTAACATTTATTTAATATTTTATGTATTCAACTGGTATTTTGTGGTATTCTTTATTGTCATCGAACATTCATTATCCTGGCTAGTTTTTGTCCTAGAATTAATTTTTTTGAAATTAAGATATTAATTTCTCTTTGATCTGTATTCATCTACTTTCCCTATAAGCCTTTTTTTTTTTTGTACTGGGGATTGAACCCAGGGATATTCCACCTCCGAGCATCACCCTCAACTCTTATTTATTTATTTGTGTATTTATTTATTTATTTACTTATTTATTTAGTAATTAATTTTGAAACAGGCTAGAGACTAATGTTGAGATTGGCATCGAAACTACAATCCTCCTGTTTCAGTCTCCCAAATACTGGTATTATAGGCATGTGCCACTGCGCCTGACTTTTTTATATTTTATTTTATTTATTTATTTATTTTATTTATTTATTTATTTTTTGCGGTACTGGGGATTGAACTCAGGGGCATTCTACCTCCAAGCTACACCCCCAGCCCTATTTTTTTATTCTTTTTTTTGAAACCGAGTCTCACTAAGTTGTGGAGTGCCTCACTAGGTAGCTGAGGCTGGCCGCGAACCCGGATCCTCTGGTCTCAGCCTCCCAAATGCTGGGATTACAAGCATGCGCCACCATGCCCGGCTCTATTTTATTTATTTTTAATCCATTTCCGAAAACATTTTTCAAGTAAATTAGAAAATTGATTTTCAAATTCCACAAATTTTTAGCTACACTAGTGTACTTGTTTCTTGATTAGGATAGGCACAATTCTCCTGTGAAGTTGTTCACTGGCTCTTCTCTCTACATGAATTATTTTTTCTTCTGGAAGTCCATCCTTTTAACTTCTCCAGGTTTCTGCCTAAATATCACCTTCTTAAAGAGGAATATCTTCACTACCTGTATAAAGAGTGACTTCCCACTTACAGCGTACAATTGCTTTCTTATAGTGGTATTTTCCCCTTAGTATTGATAATTTTCTTACATATTTTGTAATATATTGTTTTATTTTTGTATATTTTAATTATCTTTCTAAAATACAAGCACGCC
>PVLC010014033.1:23209-40252 GCA_004027655.1 Graphiurus murinus | reverse complement strand
CCAGCATTCGGGAGGCTGAGACCGGAGGATCCGGGTTCGCGGCCAGCCTCAGCTACCTAGTGAGGCACTCTGCAACTTAGTGAGACTCGGTTTCAAAATAAAGAATAAAAAATAGGGCTGGGGGTATAGCTCGGAGGTAGAATGCCTCTGAGTTCAATCCCCAGTACCGCAAAAAAAAAAAAAAAAAAAAAAAAAAAATATGGCTGGGAACGTGGGAAGGTAGAACGTGGGTTCAATCTCTGATGCTATCCCCTCCAAAAAAATGATGTGCAGAATTTACTTCTAGCCAATGGAAACTCAGTCTCTGGGGTTGAAGATATTTTTATCTTTTACAAGCTCTCCAAATATCTCGATGTACACCGAGAGCTATGAGTCTCTGAAACAAGAAGTATACCATATACCACTTTTTCTTTAAACCAGCATCCTGACATTGGACCCTTTTCCTTGTGATTTGTTCTCAAAATGTAGCCATCCTTGATTCTGTTGTACTTGTGTGTAATTGGTCCCCAAGTTATGCATCTTTCATCACACCAATATCTTATATCTTTCCACTTTGTTTAACCATCAATGTCATCATCCCAGTTGAAACATTCCCCTAAATTATTTCTTTCCAAGGCTGATGTATTTGACTACAGGTCCTGAATGTAATTATTTGTAGCAATCTTTTTTTTTTTTTTTGGTGGTGGCAGTGGTGATATTGGGCATTGAACTCCAGGGCATTCTACCTCCGAGTTACATGCCCAGCCCATTTATTTATTTATTTACTTATTTATTTATTGTTTTGAAACAGGGTCTCACTAGGTTCTGAGAGTCTACTAGGTTGCTGAGACTGGTCTTGAACCTGTGATCTTCCTGTCTCAACCTTTCAAGTACTGGTATTACAGGCACATGCCACCATACTCATCTGTAGCACTCTTGAATGGCAAAATAATAAAAGAAGAAATACCAGGAGAGGAGAAAGCAACATTCTCATGAGTAATAAAAAATTAAAAAGAAATTCTAATTCAATGTGCAATGTAAAAGAAAATCACTTCCAAATCTTCTTCAAAAGGAAGGAAAACCAGCATTTGAGAGCATTGTCATGTTCTTTTTATCCCTTGCAAAATTACTGAATTAAAACCTATAGATCTTATCATAGGGATAGGAGTTGTGTGTCTCTTTGTTCATCACTATATCCCGGGGCAGGGAGAGGGGCGCAAAATGTCTAGCTATATTAAAGTTATATTAGTTGCAAGTAACAGGAACTACCCTGTCATAGCTTTTACAAAAAGGGCAACACACTCTAATGATGCAGAGCGCAGTGGTAGAATTCAGCCTGGTCTTAGGAAAGAATCACAAATAGGCCATGGAGAACTTGCAGGGTTCTATTCTTATTTCATTGTGATTATTTTATTTTTCTTGTTTTCTCCAGAGATCTTTGGACTTCTCAGGTCAATGTAGCTCTTATAGCTGCGGACACTCACAAGTATGTATGGTATAATTCCAGTCATGATGCACTGAGACTGTGGCTGTGGGAAGCTCACTCCTTATGAATGTGAATTTTCAGAAAAGGAGTCAGTGTGAGCCAGAAAGATACTTCAAAGGTGTCTACTGCACGGAAATATGGTAGGAATGCAATGGGAATTGTGAATAAATAAATGAATGAAATAATCAATGTATGAATAAAGAGACTCAGTTTGGGGTAGTCGAATTCACTCAGATCAACAGGTATAGGGCAATTTATTAAGCATCTGCTTTGTATCAAAGACTGCTTATTACTACAGGGAATAAAAATAGAAAAGAAGGGCATTTCTGACCTTAGGAGAAAGATAAGATAAAGCATCATTAATATATAAGGAGAATATAGATGGTGGCAAGAAAAACACAAAGTATTATAGATAGCCAATAGTGAGATCATAATTTGATTTATGGTAGGTATGATGATGTTAGCTTCTGAGAAACCCAGAAATCTAGGCAAACATAGTAGAATATTTCTGGCTGAAGTTCAATAAGCAGCATGGCAGGGCACAGGGAAAAATAGTAAGTAGGAGAGGAGCCTTCAGGAGCCCCCATCTGCCACCTCCAGCGCGTGGCTTCTGCCATAATTATATTGTAAATAAAAAGTGAGCAGAAGGGGAGGGGAGAGTAGAAGCTCTCACAGAAATGTATTGCTCCTGCTCACCACCCATTGGCTGGTCTATCATTGCATGGCTATACCTTACCCAAAAGGAGGCTATGGAATGTAATCTTGCTGTGTCCAGGAAAAAAAGGAAAACAAATGAGACCTGTTAATCAGTGGCTACTGCAGTAGTATTGCAACAATGACTGTGGAAGGGAGAATAATCAGAAAAAAACTCATGGCACGAACACTACGTGAGATCATTTTGCAGCATAGATCTTAACTGTTGGAAAGAGAACATCAGTTCTTGGAAGAGAAAGCAATGTGGGCAAAGATCTAGCTGGAGCTGAGGAATTACTATGGGGAGTGGTGAATACTGAGTAGTTGAGTTAAAAGTGTAATAAAACTGAAAAGGGAGATGTCTTATTTGGCTCTTCCTTTTGAAAATGCTCTTTTATCCACCCAAGAACATCACTTTATCTTCCCAGACAATGGATTTTGGTAAGAAATTATGCTGATAAAAAAATAGTGAGGATGAACTTAAGTTTGAAGGAAAAATAATTAGCAAAACTCTATTATAGGTATCTATTTTGATTATGTATTTTATTCCCATTCTGAACTTCTGCATTATAAGTTGAAATAACTACTCTCCTTTTCTTTATACAATATCAGATTGGCTTAATGATTGTGCAGTACAGATTTATTTACCAAGATGAGGGATTAAACAATCAAAATCAATATAATACATTTTTATTTTTATTCTATGAATATTCTTGCTTAAATCAAATAGATCCATATAATTATATTTGTACGTAAACATGATTTTTTTCTTAGAAGGCATTAATCTCAACTAAATATCTTAAGAGAATAATGAGAAGGCCCCGCCCCCCTTTTTGTTCAGAATTTCTTTTAGATCAGACATCTGGTATTTGGCACTTGACTTTTATTAGACCAATTGAGCTCTTTTAAAGGGGGATAAATCATATGACTTTCATTTTAATTTTTACTGTAATGGTTTAATGTAGCCAACATATGCTGAGTAATAGCATTAAAATAAAATCAATAAATGAAGGATTAAGATCTGCCTGTGTTCAATTTTGCAAAGACACTAATTAGAGAAATATTTTTCAGATCAGAATTGAATAAGCCAGTAGTTTTTAAAAATTATAATAATATAATGAGAAGTGGTTGGATTTTCGCATGCTGTTACTGAGAAAGAAAAATTATAAGGGAAATTAACACTCTCACTCCAGTTCCATGTGGTGGAGAAACAAAGTAGGGAACTCTTTTGCATGTCCTTTTCTCCACTGGCAGAAACCATCTAGACAAAAAAATTTAAACACTTCACAGTTATTTAAGTAGAAACATTAACTTGAAAATTGGAGTGAATTGAGTTGGAGTAAGGATGATGGAGATTTCTTGACATCATAAGGAGCATTTTAATTCTCATTTCACTAACTTGGATAGGAGGAAGATTTTATATTCCATTCTTAAGTTTTGGCAGACTGTCACCTATTTTCTATAGTTCTAGTTATTGGGGTACAGCTCAGTGTTTGAAATTAAGTTGGAATTTTACTTATGTCTTTGGAATGTCTAGCTAAATGTCCCTAAGTATGGCATTTCTCCGTAAGTTGGAATAAAACCTCAATATTTTCTACATAGAAATTGGGCAAAAAAATTAATGAGGCAATATTTATTCATTTTTAACTTCCGTAAGTTATAAGTAACATAAACAATAAAGTTAAATAGATTAATCTTACCATAGAGATCCTAATTCTTAATAGTTTTTGGTTCATATATATTCCTAATAATTCAGACGATGTGATGTTTTGATGAGAGACCTGAAGTATGCTGAAGTAGACTATAAAGGAAGGTAATTTGGAAAGGTTGTTCTGATTAAAAGAATAAAAGGCTTTTCTGGTTAGTGAAGTATAAAAGGAAATTCTTTCAATATCATGAATAGAGCAACACATGTTACACCCACTTAGTGTTTTCCGACGCATAAGAACATGATTGGTTGTACAGTGCTATTTTCAGACATTCATTGTAGTCATAATTTCTTTATATTATAAAAATCAAGAATAAGATAAACCAAATCACTAATTCAGTATGCTAAATTAGCATGTTCAGCATAATTTATAGAAAACAATTTTCAAAGATGAAAGCATGTCCTTGTACTCTTATATTTCTTCAACCAAATCTCCCATTCTTTTCCAAATATCTGAAATTTCAGATTTGATTTTACTTTCATTCTTTGTTCTCTCTTTTTCTAAACAATTCTAGCAGTCTGGATAATATAGAGATAAATTTCAAGAAGTACCCCAAAGTAACACTCCTTTAATGATTCCTCTTCTACTGTTTGTCAATTCGTTTTCTTCTCTTTCCATTTGCAAAGTAATTTCCACTATTAAACTCATTAGAAATTAGGCATAAAGAAAAAATTATTACCTTAAAAAGTAAAATATGCACAATGATAAAGAAGATATTGATACTGGTGTGTTCCTTGCATCTTTCTAGTTTCATATCATTTTTTATTACTTTTGGTGAAACAAAAATATATGATAATATACATTATTTACCTTCTAGGAATTTCTCACAAACAAATCTAATTTATCTGAAATACTCTATGATCAATTAAAGAAAGCTCATTACAAATTGAAAATTAAATATAACCATTTCAAATATGAATGATACAGACGGTAGCCAGGACAAAAAGGCTCTCCGGGGAAGGAGTTTATGAATCTAGTTTATACATGACAATGCCTGAGTTGGGCCTTGGAAAGCTTTTTAAGAGAAAAATGGGTGTCCTGAGATTGCCATTGAATGGATATAAAAGTGGTAAAATTCCAAGTGTAGCAGCCACTAACTTGACAGAGGTAAACTTCAGAGAGGCCAGGGTACCACTTTGAGCATGTCAAGTCCTGAAAGAAAGTCCTAAGTCTACTCAGCATCCATCAAAAACCCACATACAGAGGATTGGAAAGATGTGTGACTATAACCAAAGAAAGAGAATCAAAATGTGAATGCGGATTGCTTTTAGATTTTTTACTTATTCTAGCATTAATCCAAGTATATTTATCTGTCTTCTTTTCCATTTGCCAATTTTCAGACACTTTGGTGTGGAGATGGAACAATTAGATGCTTTTCTAGATATTCCCATGAATTCTACTGCTTTAATCATACTTAAACAGAGATATGCACAAGAAGAACAAATTGAACTGTCACATCTTTTCAACTGCCCAAGAAGAATCACAAACTGGTATTTCTTTACCCCATTAATCTATACACCTGCAAGAGGGTTGGAGCATATAATGTTTTGTTATGACTTCAAAACTGTCTTGGGAAATTGCAACCATTAGTAGTCTTCCAATAAAAAACTTCTCTTAAGCATAGGTATATACTTTGTTTGGAATATTTTAGCTTCTCAGATTCGTGTTTCACTCCACAGAATCAGTCTCAACACATTTGGGTAAGTATTTTCTGTCCAATATTTTGTTTATTTAAACTTGTTTCATCCTAGATTTAAAAAGCTAATTTCAGAGAAATCTTTAAAATAGATGCAAATGAGTGAAGGTACTTGACAGCATGAAATTGTGGGAATTTCCAATGATAGGAAGCCACGATGAAGCCAATTAGACAAACTTAGGTCAGAACAGTTTCAACAAAATACCTTCATTTCACACTACATTCACCCAACTCTGTATTGCTTCTTTTTATTAGTCCTAAAAGCCTTAATTTCTCCAGTTGGATATGAATTTGATACAATGCAAAAGAGAACCTAAAGATACAGCAAATGTCCTTTTATTTTGTTTGGCAGTACTGGTTGAACCCAAGACCTTGTGCATGCCAGTGAGGCATTCCACCACTGAGCTACAATCCCCAGCCCTAATGGAAAGTCCTTTTATGGCACACTTTTTCCCCCCATGTCAATTTTTAGGTCTTCTATCCTAGTCTTCACCTGTTAATTTAGGGTGTTCACACTTGTGTTAAACTGAGAAAAGGCAAAGTTCTAATGATTGAGAATTAATCATTTAGACATTGGCGAAAAGATAAATTCACTCTGTGCCATGTTCTAGGTCATTGAATTTATAATAGAATAAGAGGTTATTTTATATTCAAATAATACCTATCTATGACTTCTCTTCATGTCATACACTGATGAGGACTGGCAATTTTGTAAATATAATTTTTGTTACTTTCTTTGTTCACATACTTAATTCCTCTTGAAGACAAAAAACAAGAACCAAATCATTGATTCCAACACATAGCCCAGGGCTACCACTTCCCTCTCTAAGGCTAAAGGAACCTGAGCATTTGTTAGAAGCAATTGCAATTAGAATTTCTTTCATAGACTTTCCTGAAAACCCAATAAAAAGAAATAAAAAGGAGAGGCTGAGCCTATTACATTTACTGTAGGCCCATAGCCTGGTTTCTATTAAGTTTGACAGTATTTATTTTTTGAAGCTAGAATAATGTACTATAAACTCTGGTTGTAAATATTTTTTTCCAAAATATCTAATATCTAATATGCAAAACTAAAATAATAATTAAATGGATGAAAAGTGATAAAATCAAAGTTCTCCCCAACTGTCTAGCCTCAGAAATTCCATAGAGTAGGCAGATACTGATACTTCCTCTCTCACTGTCAAGTTTTTTGGTTCCTAAGTCTCTATTTTCAGTCCATGATGGTGTAGCAATTATATTTAATTATTTAGGAGAAAGTGAGTATTTCTATCATCATCTTTCTAGGAAATTCATATGAGTTTTCCCCTCTCAGAATTTAGTAACATTTTCAGTGTAATGGGAAAACTGTTCTAAAAAGTTGTCACTTATAAACTAATTTTCCCATATGATAGACCAAAATCTTAGGTTTTGTCCCAAACTTAATGTTTCTGTCCTACATATTCTCCTTTGATAGCTGGTCATGTGGAAAAAATGTTACGTTTTAATGTTACGTTTCTCTAAAATAGAATGATTTTTTCCATGAATAAAATCTTAGTCCAATGTTCCCAGTAAGAGCCTGAACAAGTAACGTTGGTATGTTGGAGAACTTTGAGTTCTCTTATGGGCAGAATTTCCTCTCAAATATAGCAAAAATCATTGCTCATACTTTCCAGTTTTGTTTTTCTTTTTTAAATGGAGGGCTTGAAACTACTAAATCTGATGTTTTTTCTTATGGACTCCATTAATTATAATATATACTTGACTTTAAGCTTTGTAGTTATTAAACTTGCTAACTATTACTGCTGATACTAGGCAAATGGTATTCATTTAAATTTGGGTTCTGTGAATTTGCAATTTTACAAGAACCCTTTGGCTTTAAGAGAAGGATGAGAACATCTCTGGATTCTTTCACCCCCTTTTTAACTGTGGGGCTCAGTGTACTTTCCACGGAAGGAGTGAGCATTGTCAACTACTTAACACAAGGTATCGGAAAAATGCCTGAACTTTGTATGGACAGAATAATTGCACACAAATGCATTCAGGAATCCTATGGAAAATATAGTGCTGTTAACTGGCATGGTTACAGCACAATTTAGCAAGTATGTTAGAACAAATTACCCCCTTTAACCATGAGCCATTCTGTTTCACGCTTTTTAATGAAGGCCTGTGCCACACACTAGAATACTTCTCACCTCATTACTACTCATAAAAAGCAATGATCCATTCAAAGACTCCTCATATCTCCCATATGAGCGGTAAAGGGCTTCGCCTCTGATTCTGGCAGGAGGACTCAGAGACTTCTTCACAGCCTGCCTTTGAAGTAGATCATTAGAATGTTTACTAGATAAAAGAACTAAAAATTTATCTGTGTAATCTCACTGTTGTCATGTGTTAACGTTCTATCCTTCCTTAAAATCAAAACAAAACAAAGCAAACAAAACAAAACCCAAAGACATCTCTGTCCTTACTTAGAAAATATGAGAGCTTTACAAGACTCTGAGTGCTATTTTTCTCCTTCTCAGTATTCACAAAATATTTTCAAAGAAATGCTAAAAGGCTGGAAGAATTTAACGGACCACTGAAATACGAAGTATGGATTCAATAAAGTGGCAGGCTGAGAAGCAAGCTGATAGGCCACTTTAGAAGAAACAGTCCAATTTTTGAATTAAATGACCTTTCCATCGAGTACTATCAAAAGGAAAAAAAAAAAGTTGATGAGCCTTGGAAATAACATTACATTGGTCACTGATTAATACAAATTCTCGTTTAGACAAGAATACCTTTTCCCTATTAGTTTCAGTAAAACATATAATACTGTTTAAGATATATTGCATATGTTCAATATAATTTTAGGTGAATTTTCACTTTTTAGATAGGGTTAGTGAGGGGGAAGGATCAATTATTTCATGATTTGGTTGTTATTTTCTTGCAAAGACACTGCAGGGCTAATCCAAACACGTAACTGTGGGTGTGTGAGTGCGTGTTTACATAACTTAAGATTTGATTTCATAATAGGAATAATAAAAAAAAAATCATATGGAACAGAAAGGACATATCCAAAACTATCGTTTTAGCAGTTAGAGTCTTTCAACCAGCAGGAGAAATAGTTGTTCATCTCCATGACACAAGAATCTCCCACTTGGCTATTAGTGCAACAGTGCACAACAGCGTAGCAAAGTTTGCAGTTCAGAAAAATGCCCATACCAGGTATTAAAATAGTTTGCAAGCAAAGAGCTCACATCTAAACTTTGTCATGTAACAAAACACTGAAATCTGACACATGGTCTAAATTTAAATGATGTTGAGAATCAATTCCTTTGTAGGAAAATGACATTTAATGTAAACTCCTTGGTGACATTCCCAACTTTCCTTTAAGGTATCTCTGAGAATGAATCTGATCGCCTGATGCAGTGCTGTCAAACCCTACCAAACACTTAAGCTGAGCAGTTTCTAAATTAAATTGGTATTCTCCAGGCGCTCTCCCCAAAACGCAAGCTCGGGTCAGATCACAGTCACAAAGCTACAAGAGGGAAATGTTGGTACTGTACTTTAATAGGCTCTAGGAAGCACGTGCTCTAGGAGACCAGTCCACCCCTGCAATAATAACTGCACAGCTTTGTTTCATTTGAAAACATAAATCTGTACACACATACTTACTTAGACATATATCCATGTAGATAGAAAAAAAGTTCAGCTAATAATAAAAGAAAGGATGAACATTGGCACTGTGGATGCTGACAGCATTATGCAAACTTTTCAATATTCCCTTGCATGCTTGACTTTAACTTTTGTTTATAAATTCCACTTAGACATAATTTACAACTTCTGTTAACTTAAGCTGGGTTCTGTTAAATCTGTCTAAAAAAATCAGCCCAGAGAGCTTTGAGATGTTACAAATATATCTAGATATCAAACATTGAGCTGTGCAAATTATATCCACTTTGGAAACTCTGAATTTGTATTTATGTACATAATATATTTTAGTTCTGATGTTTTAAAATGATGAAGCCAGCCTTGCTTCCCCCCCCCCCCACTGTGTTTTCTAACCATTGCTGTCATATCTATGAAAGAGTCTTAGGAGCCCAAGACAAGTAAAATGAGAAGTTCTGGAGGTTGTCACTATTTAACAACACTTTGTAAGATGATTTGGAGAGAAAAAAAAATACAAAGGTCAAGCAAAACTTCTTGCAAACTACCTAAAGTTTGTAATTTCATTCTAGTACAGTTTAAAGACTCCCATGGTTAAATATGGTATAAAATTTTATATCTGTTATTTCATCCATGTATAGTTAGTGCAGAGATCTGACCTTCTCATCTTCCTTTAGGAATAGTTAGAAATGTCAGTCAATCTAGATTAAAAGAAAAAGGCAAATCCCACCTCTTTATTTACTCTCTCCAGTTAAGTTGCTTTCAAGATCAAAGGCAGAAATTGAAGCTCTTTTTAGTGTCTGGATTTTAAAATAGCAGAAGAGAAAAACATTCAGCTTCAGTTTTCCTTTCCCTATTTTCTTTGAATAGGCTGTATTTTCCTCCCTGTAGAGAGAGCACATTTTTGCAAGCATCCTACATTCATAATACACTTTTGTCAAAGTGAAGAATTTCTAACTCAGGATGGGACTTGAAGGGATCAAATGAAAGGTAAAAATAATGGAGAATAAAATAATTTTATACTATTTTAATGAAATAGTTTTTTATTATTAAAGTATGAGTATAAATCAAGTATTAATGTAAAAGGGGGGGATGCATAAGGGAGACTTTCTTAAGGGGAAGGTCAGATTTCACTGAGTTTCCTTTCCCAGCAGTAGAGAAGAGCAGTTGACAAAAAGGTACACATTGGTAATTTTATTCGTGAGTAAACTCTACATTTCAATCAAGTCTAAAACTAGAATCATCTTGATTGATAGGTTATTCTCTTCCCTTCTGTTGATTTGCTACTGTCTCTCATTTTCCAGTTATAATTCAGCTCAGGATTCAATATGTGGATGATCAAGGAGAATCATTTTAGCTGGACTCAATTAAGAAACTCCAGCCCTTTGTTTGCACGATATCCTTTAAAAATTCATGCCAGGATTGGATTCTGTACCCAGCGCAGTCCTATGACCTGTCTACTCTCCCAGGTCATATTGCTCATCCCCATGGCTGCAACCATCATCTGTCCTACCTATGATTTCCAAAACGATGTTTCTAGATCACATAAGCCTCCCAAGCTCTAACTCCTCTTCCTTCTTGAATGTCTTACAGGTACTTCATAATAAATGCGCCCCAAATCAAACCCATGTTCTTCACCCCTCCCCCTTCCACCAGGATTGGTTCATGATGTTACCATCTCCTATTCTCCTATTAGCTTAAGTAAGTCTTAGAGTTATTCTTTTCTCTTTATTTCTGTTTCCAATTTCATCTATCACTAATCTTTTGTAATTTTTATTCCCTAAATATAAATAACTTATATATACTGCCCCTGTCCAAATCCCTGCCTTCTTTCCTAGACTCAGGCAGCAGCCTCCTGGTCTGGTAACGATGACAGGTGGATGAGATGCTGGTGGCAACAGCTGGGTAAGGTGACTGCAGGTCAGGGCTGCTTTTTTCTTTTTTTCCTGGCTATTCAGCATCACCTCAGTAACAGCTCTTTCCCTTAGTAGCAATGAGCTCCAGCCAGCCTCATTGTGTCCCCTCTTAGATACAATCAAGGTGTGTTGTCCAGAGTCCTTTCTTTAAAGCTTTTCCAGGTTCCAGTGATCCTTTCTTCTCTCTGTTTTCTTAGCCTCCGAGTTTCCTGCTTTCTGAAGTTATCTCCTGTTGCCTGATGCTTGTGAAGTGATTCCTAATTCTCCTTGGTAGAATAACAGGTTCCTACGGACCCTGACTCATACACCCTCTTTGCTTCAGACACACTGGATTTCCTAAGTTCCTCAGACTATTATGGTCCTACTTCCTGATTTTCCTGTATTCGGTTCTTTCCCCCAGGAATTTTTCCTGTCCTTGTTCTCCCTCCATCTCTCTCACCACTTGCCTCCCAGTGTTGCCTAGGTAACACCTGCTGAAATGACACTTTGTCAGGGAGCCTTCCCTGACCCTGTACACAGCTTGAATCTTTGCTCATCTGTCACTGTTTCCTAAACCAATCATATCACTGTTTGTACAATGTCCATGCTCCCTTCTGAAATTAATTAAGCAGCAAGAGGACAGAGAATGTATCTTAATCTTGCTCACTACCAGTTTTGGTATCAAGCACATTTTAGGCAATCAATATTGATTAATTATTTATTAAATTTAGATTTTTATAATAAACTATTAGGTAGCATTTTCAGTAAAGAATATAATTTTCATTTTTTCTCATTTTAGGGATTGCAATATATGGGCAAAGAGATAATAGATGTGTTGGTTTTTTTTTTTCTTTGTCATGAAGGAACTTTAGTTTCCTAGTAATTGCCTTTAGTGTTCCTTCTTGGTGCCAACTTGTTCCAAATGAATATATTTCCTAAGCAAAAACTGTGTCAAGGAACTTCTAATTTCCTTTTCAACTAATGGTTCCCCCTGCACCTCTCCTTTGTAGACATCTGGAGCTGCACTGCACTTGCCTTTGGACTTTAATTCTCCACCTGACTGCTCTCTCTGTTATCTGTTATTTCAGGGATTCTGGTTCATGCTTTTTGTTGTTGTTGTTGCTGCTTTTCTAGAGTCATTTCAACATGATTCTAGAGTCATTTCAACATGAAGAGATACATTTGATTCAAATGCAAAATGTCTTCTTGTTGGCCACATCAAAAAATGACTTCCTGCTGTTGGAATCAAAGTATCTAAAAAAACAAAACAAAACAAAACAACAACAACAACAAAAAAAAAACCCAGCAGCCAGGCATGGTGGCGCACGCTTGTAATCTCAGTACTTGGGAGGCTGAGACCTGAGGATTCCAGTTCGAGGCCAGCCTCAGCTACTTAGTGAGGCTCTCTGGAACTTAATGAGACCCTGTTTCAAAAATAAAGAATAAAAAATAGGACTGGGGGTGTAGCTTTGAGGTAAAACGCCCCTGGGTTCAATCTCCAGTACTGAAGTACACACACACACACACACACACACACATGCACACACACAAGCACACAAAGACAGCTTTGTAATCCTGATACCTGGGAGACTGAGATGGAAGGAGTGCAGGTTGGAGGCCAGTCTCTGCAACTTAATGAGACCTTATTTCAATATAAAATGGGATTGGGGGCATATCTCAGAGGTATAATGCCCCTAAGGTTAATTCCTAGTACCCCAAACAGAAAAAAAAAAAAACTTACAAATTTGTTAATATTTCTACCTTAATGAGAATATCCAAGAAAATATTCCTGTGCCTCAAAAAAAAAAAAAAAAAAAAAAAAAAGTAAAAAAAAAGCAATTTTATGACTGTGGTCAAAATGTTCACACAAACCTGCAGGATGGACTACTTTGGTTTTCTGCAGCCCCCGTTCTCTTTCCCCACACCACTGTATGCTGGTGGAGGTTTGCCCAAGCCCATCACAGCCCGCTGCAGGCTGCCCAGAGCCTCCCAGGCAGTAACTGTCCCGGGAGTATTAGTTCAAGCTGCAGCCTAAAAAGTTACCCATTTTCTTCCATTTTCTCTTAGGAAAACTAAATGAAAAAAATTAATACATTCTAATGGATCAGTGCATGCTAACGATTAAGGAAGTCAATTTTAGTTCCGGGAAGATGGTGACGAATGAGACACGTATCAAGAGGTGCTGTGAGCTCGATTCAAATCAGCCGTGGAAGCAGATTTTTGACAGAAGAAAAAAAACAACAAAAGGGTAAAAAACGCTGCAAAAACTGGAATTCAGCTGAGCAGAATCTGGAAGGCCGACCAGGGAGAGCAAAGAAGCCCGTCTCCACGGCCGTGGCGCCACGCCACTGAGCAGAAGCAGCCATTGAGCCGGCCCCCGGCGTGGGGTCTACTAAGAAAGAAATATACAACAACCCTCTGCATCCCCACCAACCAGAGGAGGAGTGAGCGTCTCCTGAACTCCCCATCCTAGCCAGGCGGCATTTCGAGGCACCTTCGACAGAGACCAGAACTTGTGGTACAACCAGCTTAAGCCCGCGCAGGACCATCCCAGCTCACCTCTCCCCACAGAGCCGAAGCAGAGATAACTGCACTCCAGAGCTTGAATCAAAACTGCCACAGGAACAGCTTCTCGACGGAAGGAAGGAGAAGCAAAGCAACATAAAAGTGAGTAAAGAAACGGGCAGTTGGTCGGAATCTAAGGAGCAGACCAGGGAGAACGGGGGAACCAGCGTGTGCGCAGCAGTAGCAGCCGACATCTTGTCAGCCGCCCACAGCAGCAGAAATCTGCCCAAAAGATCTGCAGAGGCCAAATCAGGTCAGTTCTTACAAACTTGCAGGGATTTTCATTTTGCTTTTTGCTGACGTTTCTTGTTTTCTGGGTTTTTTGCTTTGTTTTGTTCCATTTTTACTCTGTTTTCACTTTGCATTGCTTCAATTTATGTATGTTTGTTCGGGGGATTGGTTGCTTTTTAGCTTTTGCTAGATCCTAGAAGTCAACAACTGAAACCCACCAAAGACACCAATAGAGCAGGCAGAAGAAATACCAGAGTAATTGCAACTCAGTACAAGATACCATTCACAGAGAGAAAATAAAAATAAGAAACCTATAAATTCAGAGAAAGCGTGCAAGAGCAGCAAAGTTATAAATTTAAGAACAGGGAAACCATAGGAAGGAGAAATACCAAAGAAACAATGAGTCAACATGATCCCACAATAACAGAACTCAATGACACTGAATGGCAGAGCTTACCAGAAGGACAATTCAGATCTTTAATAATAGAAACGATATAAAACTTCCAGAAAGAATGCAGAGATAACTGGAGGAAATAAAAGAACAAATAAACAAAGAATCTGACACCCTGAGCAGGGAAGTGAAGGATGTGAAAGATGCAATAATAGAAGTGAAAGCATCAATACAAACTATGAACAATAGATTAGACCACATGGAAAACAGAATATCACTCTTAGAAGATGACCATTCCAAAAATGAATCCATTATACATAATCTAGAAAAAAAAATTCGACAGTATGAATCTGACATCGATGAGATCTGGGCCAGTTTTAAAAGAGCTAACTTAAGAATAATAGGCATAGAAGAGGGATTAGAAGTTGAAACTAATAGAATAAACAAACTTTTCAAAGAAGTAATATCAGAGAATTTTCCAAACATAGAAAGAGAAATTGACACACAGGTGCAGGAAACATATAGAACCCCCTTCAGACAAGACCAAAGAAGAGGTTCACCACGCCACATAATAATCATGATGACTAATGTAGAAGCTAAGGAAAGAATTCTAAAGGCAACAAAAGTTAAAGGCCAAGTAACATTTAGAGGCAAACCAATTAGAATCACTCCAGACCTCCCAAACCAAGTCATGAAAGCCAGGAGGGGCTGGAGTAACATATTCCAAACTTTGAAAGAAAATAACTTGCAGCCAAGATTCTCCTACCTAGCAAAACTCTCTCTCAAAATTGACGGGGATATAAAAACCTTCCATGACAAACAGAAACTGAAAGAATTTATGTCTTCCAAACCAGCACTAGAGAAAATACTCAAAGAGATTAACTACAAAGAAGAACTAACAAACAAAAGTCAGAACCAGAGAAACAATAATTTCCAGGAAGCAAACAACTAAGCAAAGAAGAACAAACACTACTGCAAACAGAAGTCAAAACCCAAAATGTTAGGAATTAAAAATCATTTCTCAACACTCACACTGAATATAAATGATCTCAACTCCCCAATAAAAAGGCACAAGGTGGCAAAATGGATTAAAATCCAGAATCCATCTATATGCTGCCTGCAAGAAACACACCTTACATACAAAGATTCCCACAAACTAAAGGTGAAGGGCTGGAGTAAGGTAATTCATGCCAATGGAACTTGAAGACAAGCAGGAGTAGCAACTATGATATCAGATAAATTAGATTTCAAGCCTAAACTCATCAAAAGAGACAAAGAAGGTCACTTTTTACTAGTAAAAGGAAGTCAATTTTAAGTAAAACATACTTTGAACTAATTAGCATTTCCTAACATCACTATGCCTTAATTGCATCTTTTGAATGGAATGTGACTCTTTTAGGGAACAAATAGCAGATATTTAATACCTCTGTTGTCTTTATTAAATTTGTGTAATGATGATGCCCCAAGTTTAATTGGCATTACCTTAACCCAAAGAAGAAATTCAACTTTTTTTTTTTTTTTTTTAGCTATCTGGGGCCCAAAGTAGCCTTTGGATCTGGTGCCAATCTTTACCTCCTTTTCTTTTCAATTGAGTCAGCCTAGAAAAAGAATCTTGAGTTCATTTACTAATATTTGCTCTCTACAAAGCTCTTCCCTTAGTCTCCATGAGTCTGCTTAGCAAAAAGAATGTTTTCATAATTCAGTCATTTAATCATCTGCTACTATGTGCCAGGGAATGTTCCTATATTTTCTTATGCAATCCTAGTAGCATTGCAAACTACGTATTGCATTATCTTTGAGGGAACTGAGGATTAGGCTGACTAAATAATTTCCCAAAGTTATGTGGTGAGTTAAGTAGACCAGCTGGAATTTGGACCCAGACTCCCTTTGACTCAAACTCTTTGATCCTTTTACTCTTTCTATGATGTTACTACCTCTTCATTTTTCAGGTGTACAGTTTGATTGACAACTAACCATATAACTTATTTTTAAAATATCTTTTAGCTTAGCTTTCTTATAGGGCTCAAGATCACTTGGTGGAATTTTGACCAAACTCTGATCTGCAAATCCAAGTATCTGTTGCTGACATTATTACAGATATGGCTTGGTTAATTTTATATACACTGATGTTTTATACAACAAATCATATTTTTTTCTGAATGATTTTGATGAGAATAAGCAGATCATTTGCCTACTACTTTTATTCCAATCTCAGTAATCTGTTATGGAAACAAAGCAAAAAAATCCCTATAAGCCTATGTAGCATGTAAACCCCTGTTGCTCTGGGGAGTGTAAATACACATTGGTGGAACATGTTTCAAAATTGGGTTTCAAAGACATTTGCCAAATTTAGGACTTATTTATAAATTGGTAGTGTCTTATATGAAAGTTAAAGTTCATTTCTAGTAATTCCAGTAATCTGCACCTGGGCAGAAATTTAGATTCATGAAGCTGTAACAAAATGCCGAGTACTGAAGCTCCTTGGTGAATTTCAAACTGGAGGAATTGATCTGCTAGAACTGGTTCACACTCTCAAGAGCAGATTGTGATGGCACATGCCAGTAATCCCAGTACTTGGGAGGCTAAAACAGGAGGGTCATAGGTTCAAAGCCAGCCTCAACAATTCATCGAGGCACTCAATACTGAGACTCTGTTTCCAAATAAAAATAAAAATAGGGCAAAGGGTATAGCTCAGAGATAGAATGTCCCTCAGAGATGGTACTGGTTCAATTCCCAGTATCAAAAAAAAAAAAAAAAAAAAAAAAAAAAAA
>PVLC010014033.1:0-23109 GCA_004027655.1 Graphiurus murinus | reverse complement strand
CCAGATTTGATCTCCATCACCACACACACAAAAAAGGTAATGTTCAAAATTCATTTCTTTCTAATTAATTTACAATGTAATTTATCAATTCAAGGTTATTTATATTTATTGCAGCTGTATGATGGAAACACTTCACAGTGGTGTGCTATCGTGTGTCTCTTCCAAATTGTGTTCAGGAGCTTTGGTAGCTTGGATTCTGTCATAGTGAAGGTACATGGACCGTGGAAATCAGCAAACACTGAGAATTAATCCTTGATCTATTGTTCTGATTTTGTTACTGTTTTGTTTTGATTTGATGGACAAGCCTTAAGAAAATGGTGGGAGAAATTTTAATAATGGAGTTCAAACTCAAAAGCATGTTGTAGCCGGGCGTGGTGGCGCACGCTTGTAATCCCAGCATTTCGGAGGCTGAGACCTGAGTATCTGGGTTTGCGGCCAGCCTCAGCTACCTAGTGAGGCACTCTGCAACTTAGTGAGACCCGGTTTCAAAATAAAGGATAAAAAATAGGGCTGGGGGTGTAGCTCGGAGGTAGAATGCCCCTGGGTTCAATCCCCAGTACCGCAAAAAAAAAAAAAAAAAAAAAAAAGCATGTTGTATCTGTAGCTGCTTCACTGTGAAGAGTACAAAAATTGGATGACATAGACTAGTATTTGCAAACTATTATCCAGTTCAGCAAAGGAGATGGTCACTATATTGATGAATGGGTAAAGTTCCAACATACTTTTCCCATATATTTACTTTCAACTTGCTTGTTAAGGTAAATGAAAATACTAGCCAATATTCTTGTTGGAACTACATTCCTTCATCAGTTCCAAATAGGGATTGACTATGAATTTAAGGATTTGTCAATATTCAACAAAAACCTTCTGTAAGAATAACTTGGTTAGCCAGGTGGCACATGCTTGTAATCCCAGTACTTGGGAGGCTAAGACTGGAGGATCCGGGTTTGTGGCCAGCCTCAGCTACTTAGTGAGGCTCTCTGCAACTTAGTGAGACCCTGTTTCAAAATAAAGAATAAAAAATAGGGCTGGGAGGTGTACCTGGGAGGTAGAATGCCCCTGGGTTCAATCCCCAGAATGGCAAAAAAACTTCGTTAAAAAAAAAAAAAGATGAAAATGCACCAATAAGAGCACATTAAAAAAATTTTAAAAGAAAGAAAAAAAGCACTCATATTCCACCCTCCTCCCCCCCCAAAAAAAACAGTAACTTGGTTGCTGGGTGTGATAGTGTATGCAGATTCAAGGACAGCCTCAGCAACTTAGTGTAGCCCTCTGCAACTTAGTGAGAGAGACCCTGGTTAAAAAGAAAAAAGAAAAAATGGGGCTCAGAGGTAGGATGCCCCTGGGTTCAATCCTCAGTAGCTCCCCCCCAAAAAAAAATTTAGTTATATGAAATTCAAAATAGTTTTCTGAATTTTGTTATTACTATCAATTTATGTACAACACATTCTTTATACCAGTAAAATACATGATAGATTATCTACATATCTGTTCATCTGTCTAATTTTCTTTCTGGATAGCCTTGTGTTAAGCATGTACCAGTACATCACTGAGAGGAGACACATTATAAGCTTTACTTAGATTCCAATTTGTTCTCTGAATTATAAAGTTACCATATGCTTTCATAGAGCTAATTATTATCTTTTGCCATTGCCAATTAAAGTATTAATGTAGTTAGTTGAAGAAATGCAATTTCTACAAGGGCTACTGGTAGAACCTAGAAACTACCGTGGCAAATTTCAAAGTCTTCTCAGTGTCAGCAGTTGATTTTTCCCTGAATGGACAATAGCCTCATCCTCCTACAAATTTTTGAAAAACTTACTCTGTTCATGTGAAGTGGGCTTTTTCTGACATCCAAGAGAGCCTCACATTCCAATTGAATGTTGTTTCCCTTTGGATATAGTTAGTGAATTAAGAAGTAAATTAAATTTTTCAAAATGTTAACCCAAGTCTTAGAAGCTTTTATTATCACAGTCAATGTTGAAAATCTTAAGTGATTGATTCCAGGTCAGTTTTACCATTATTTTTAAAAATGTTAAATTCCTACCTTTGTGTTTTCTCTAAGCCATGGTTTGAATATGATTTGTCCACCCCTCCCTACTCATGCCAGAGTTTAATCCCCAAAGTTATATGCCAGTGGTACTAAGAGGGTAGAATTTAATACAACTATGGTGTTTAGAAGTAAAACTTTTGAAAAATGATTAGGAGTAAAAGCATTAGGGTGGAAGCCCCATGAGAGAACAGAAAGACAGACAGACATGCTTCCTGTTTCTTGTGTTGCAGTGTACTACCTTGAGATTCTGCTGGCAAGAAGGCAATCCACTTTGAAGTGATACAGCAAAGGGAGGCCCTCACCAGAGCCTCCGTCCTTCTCTCTGGACTTCCAGTCTTTCAAACTAAGCTATGTTAAACTTCTTTTCTTCACAAGCAACTTGCTCCAAGTATTTCACTATAGTAATATTATATTTTATTTCTTTCCTTTTCTCTTGAAATTTCCCTATTTTTCTCTCCTATTTAAGATTTCATTTATTGGAGAACAGTAATATGATGATTCAGAGATACTTAAAAATTCAGAATTCAGAGACATATGAGAATACTGTGATGGGAAATTATAAAATGTCATCTCGGTCATTATCTCTGAAATATTTCTAACTTGTTTCTGCACTTGGAACACTATTAGTTTAAATACTGTAGGTAACACATAAAAATGTAGGAGTTGTATCTATCTTAAGACTTGAATGATGAGAAGGGCTCATCCTGTTGAAGATTTCAGCTCTTACAACTTCCTATGTGATTTGTCAAAGAGCCAATGAAGCATTTTCCACAGAAATTGTAAACCATTTCCTCTCTTATTCCCAAGACAGGGTGTGTGTGTGTGTGTGTGTGTGTGTGTGTGTGTGTGTGTGTGTGTGTCTATCTGTCATTCTTTCTGTCTGAGTATGTGTGTACAAGCACTCACAATATCTTGAGAATCCTTCCAGGAGTCTAATTTTCTTTCTAGCTCTTTGTGAAATGTTTGTTACATCATACTATGGGAGGAAATTAAAAATGACAGTCCATATTTGTTTAAAGCAAAAGAAAATTGATGCTCATCATGTGGTCAGCAAGGTAAAACCACTTTTGTTTATTTGGTTTTAAGAATCAAAATACTTATGATTGTCTTAAGTCCTGAGTATTCAACTAACAGTCTTAATTTTTTTCTAACAGCAGAATTATTCTCTCAAGGATAGAATTATTTGACATATCTAAAGAGATAATCTGAAGTGCTAATCAAAGGAATAAAAAACTGTAATTATGTAATTGAACCATTTGATTGGTGTGTGAGGTCTAATAGTAAAATATATTTAAGTGCAAATTAAGTTACTCTCTACTGTAATATTCGGGAAGTATTCTAATATGGCTCTAGAAAACTTTCCTTGTATAAAAACATTTCTGAATTCAAAATAAAAAAATTTTGTAACTTAAATACTAAATATTAATAATATTTTATAGAAGAAACATTTTATTGTCTTTTGAATAATTCTTCAGTCTATATTTTCTTCCTTCTTTCCTTGAAAAGAAGAGAAACTTACCTGAAGTTTACCAAGGTTTACACTGAGGCTTAAAATTGAAATTAATTTCTCCCAAGAAGCATTAGTAACCCTAATTTCATTAATCTAATGATAAAAAATATATAATAAATTTTCCATCTTTTTACTGATCTAAGTTACATACTTGCTCATTTTTAATTAGTCTACCTTTAATCTATGTTGATTGGAGATCTGTGACATGTGAATTTAACTTATCTTTTTATCTTCTAAACTGAATATAAAATGTGCCCTTTTGCTTTCTTTTATAAAAACGGTGGTAGATTCAAGATAAGCAAAGAAAGATATGCCAGAAGGCCAATTCTTAGAGGGAATTGCTTATGAATCTTCTGATTGGATGTATCTGGGACAGATTTTCAATATTATAAAGTTATCTAGAATTTTCAATTGAGATTTCACTTTTTGTAGACTCAAGGATGACTGTTGGGGATCTCAAATGCCAACAAACCCCAAACTTTATTATTCAATAAGGAAATTGGTATCTTAAGTGACTTGCCAACATGCTATAAATAATTCAGAGCAGAATGTGGATTTTTAAGTTTTTATTTCTATGCTATATTTACTATCCCATGTGGCCTCTTCTGGGTCCTAAATCATCTCAGTTGTTGATATTTCTTATAAGTTATCGGTAAATCAGAAAATATCAGCATTTCAAATTTTTAATGTGGTTATCTTAGTCATCAGATTGCTAGAACATGTTCCACAATTAATAGGTGCAAAGAGGATTAGGTTTTTTCAGTTGGCTCTTAATGGTTTCTCCATCCATAGATTTGATTAACTGAAAATATTCAGAAAAAATGTGTCTATACTAAACATGTACAAACTTTCTTCCTTATCATTAGTCCCCAAACAATAAATATAATAACCAGGCCATTTACATTTCAATAGGTATTAGAAGTAATATAGAGATAATTAAAAGTATATGGAAGGATATTCATAGGTTTTAGAAATACTATACCATTTTATTTTTAATATGCTTTTATTGGTGTGTTATAGTTTCACAACATAATGTAAATCATGTTGACAATGACATACATGTACACAGCACTTGGTCCCCCCTCCCTTCCTTCCCCATCACCCCTATCCTCATATAGAGTACTGAAATTGACATTGGTATTTTCACATATGTACAAAAAGCCAATGCTAATAATTCCTTCAATGATCCTCAGTCTTCCCCCTCCTCTTCCCCTGAACTACCTCGCTGGCTCCACTGAGGTTTCTCCTCCATTATCTGAAGTCCCTCTGGTACCAAATTACTCCCTATCTTCCACATATTAGAGAAAACATGTGACCCTTCACTTTCTGTAACTAGCTAATCTCATTTAACATAATGTTCTCCAGGTCTTTCCATTTTCTTGCAAAGACATAATTTTATTCTTCTTTATTGCTGAGTAGAATTCCATTGTGTAGATTTCCCATAATTTTCTAATACATGCATCTGTTGATGGACACCTAGGTTGGTTCCATAATTTGGCTATTGTGAATTGTGCTGCTGTGAAGATGGATATGAATACATTACTGTAGTTCTCTGGTTTCAAACTCTTTGGAAAGATACCCAGAAGTGGTATAGCGAGATCATAAGTCGATCTATTCTCAGTTTTCGGAGGAAACTCCACACTGATCTCCATAGTGGCTGAACTAATTTGCAATCCCACCAACAGTGTAGAAGAGTTCCAATTTCCCCACATCCTCTCCAACATTTATTGTATTTTGACTTCTTGATGATTGCCATTCTGACTGGAGTTAGCTGCAATCTCAGTGAAGTTTTTATTTGTATCTCCCTAATTGCTAATCATGTTGAACATTTTTTCATGTATTTATTGGCCATTTGTATACCTTCTTTTGTGAAGTATCTGTTTAGTTCAATTGCCTATTTCTTTTCTTTCTTTCTTTCTTTCTTTCTGGTACTGGGAATTGAACCCATGGGTGTTTTATCTCTGAGCTACACCCAAAGTCCTATTTTTTATTATTCATTTTGAAACAGGGTCTCACTAAGTTGCAGATGGCCTTACTAAGTAGCTGAGGCTGCTAACCTGTGATTCTCCTGTATCAGGCTCCCAAGTACTGAGATTATAAGTGTATGTTACCATGGCCAGCTTCAATTGTCCATTTCCTGATTGGATTATTTGGTTTTTAGTGCAAAGTCTTTTAAGTTCTTTGTGTATTCTAGGTTTCAGTCTTATATCACAGGGATAACTGGCAAAGATCTCCTATTCTGTAGGCTTTCTCTTTATACTCTTGATGGTTTCCTTTGATGAGCAGAAACTTTTTAGTTTAATGCCATCTCATTTATTAATTCTTGTTTTAATTTCCTGAGCTATGAGAGTCTTGTTGAGGAAGTTTCTATCTATGCCTATATGCTGGAGTGTTGGATCTGTGCCCTTCTCTGGTAGCTTCAAAGTCTCTGGTCTAATTTCCAGGTCTTTAATCCATCTCAAGTTGACTCTTGTGCAAGGTAAGTGGTAAGGATATATTTACATTTTTCTACAACTGGATAACCAGTTTTCCCAACATTATTTGTTGAAAAGACTGTCTTTTCTCCAATATATGTGTTTGGAATCTTTGTTGAAAATCAATTGGCTATAAGTGTGTGGATTTGTTTCTTTATCTTGTATTTTGTTCCATTGGAAATAGCAAGGTATTGGCATCAAAACAGATACATAAATCAATGGAACAGAATAGAAGATACAGAAACAAATCGACACCATTTTATATAAGGGACTTGATCATCTGCAGATTTGGATATATGTGGTGTTTTGGAACCAATCCTTCATGGATACCAAGGGATAATTATACTATGTGGCAACATTCACTGACTTTCTCAGTCCCAACTAACCTTTTATTATGAAAAAAACTAATTTTTCCTGAGTAAGACTAATAGTACCTGCAAGGTAAGGAGATATTTTAGTTATTCTTTTTTCCTTTTTGTTACTTTTTTTTTTCAGTTGAGGTTCTGCCACCAATATATCTACCTCTTGAATGATAAGCTCATTTGACCCAAGAAAGAACCAGCTAGGCTGAGTTTATGGACCCATAAAGACTCTCAGAATGTTAGAATTGAAGAGAACCTTACAGGGCATCTGGTCTATACCTGTCAAATGAAATACTAAATGAGGCATGTGTTCTCCTGATCACCATGGCAAAAACAATTGTTTGTCCTTTTCTTCTTGAGCACATAGTTTGACTACATTTCCCAGCATTCCCTTTGGAGGTGGATCACTCTTCTGTATGTCTGTCACTTTTGCACCTGCTACTCAAACCAATCTTGGGATCCCCATACTCTCTATTTCTGCTTATCTTACAGTGAGGTCCACTACAGGAACACAAGGCCCTGTGAGGGTTCTAAAAGCAAGAAATAATTTTTGATTGTGTCAAGATATTGGTTTGCTAGTTTGTAGAAACTGATTAACACTGCCCATTTAAACTCAGAAGTATTATTTGCATTGGAAGTTTTGGATTAAGTTATATTTGCTTAAACCTAAGCTAATTCTCAATAAAAAAAATTGTACTTGGTTAAATTTATATTCTAGAGAAAGTCAATTTTCTGAAATGCTCTTTGAATGAATTGAGTTTCTGATATTAAAAAATAATTCTAGAGATGATATGCATGCCTGGAATGGAAGGAAAATGGAGATCATATAGGAGACAATAGCAATGCTTTGAAATTTCCAACATAAATTTTTTTCACTTATTTTATTTCTATTTTTAAATTCTGTGTTTTTTTTTAAATTAAAATTTCCAGTTGTTCAATGCAAGTATTTAGAAATACAATATATTGTATGTTGATTTTATATTTTGTGACATTGCTGGACAATTATGTCATCTACAATTAAGAAACATTTTATTTCTTCCTTTTCCTTTTTATGTCTTTTATTTTTTTTTTCTTGCCTTATTACACTGGCTAAGATCCCCAGTACAATGATGAGGGGAAAAGACTAATAATAGACATTCTTGTCTTGATCTTAATATCCAGGGGTAAAGCATTCACTCTTTTACCATTAGAAATGGTTTTAACTGTAGGGTTTTTATAGATACTCTTTATCAAGGTGAGAAAGTTCAGTTTTACTTCTACTTTTCTGAGCATTTCTATCATGCACCAATGACATAGATTTTTGTCAGACATTTATTCTCCATTTTCTGAAATGACTATGTGATTTTTTTTTTGGTAGTCTAGATATGATGAATTACATATATTAATTTTTATATATTAAAGCCAACCTCATTTCTGGAATGCACTCAACTTTTTCAACATGCATTATCCTTTTTATATATCACTTGAATTGATCTCTTAAATATTTCCTAAGATTCTACACATATTAATGACAAATACTGGTCTTTAGTTTTCTTTTTTGTAAGGTCTTCTTATCCTGGTTTTAATATCAATGAAATGGTGGATTTTAATTTCTGAAATAGTTTATTTATAATTGATATTATTTCTTCCTCAAATGTTTGATAGAAGTTACTAGGGAAGAAATCTCTTTCCTTTCCTTCCCATAATCATTTCTATTAAGATTACTTTTTCTTGAGAGAGTTTCAGTAGTTTATGTCTTTTATGAATACCATATGTAGTTCCAGTTGCTTATTTACTTGTTTGTCTTCCCCATTAGATTATTAAAGACTCCTTGAAGAAGGAGGGCCTTTTATTTTTTAGGACCTTAAAGCTTAGTATAGTATCAGGAATACAGTAAGTATTCAATAAACACTTATTAAATAAATGAAGGGGAGGATGATTTTTTAGTATGGCCATGAGGAGTTTCATGAGAGAAAAACAAAGGTGGATTAAAAGGGATTAAGATGAGAAAAGAAGACTTCTACAAGAAGAGATAGCACAAACATAGGAGAAGCAAGAGAAGAGCATGATTAGGGAATGGCAGAGTGTTAGTCTTGGATATTAAAGCAGAAGTTAAACTGAGCTCAGATAAGCCAGAACTAAGTCAAGGGGTTTACTGATATTGGCTATTGGTCTGTTTACATTCCGAAGCCATTGAAGTTTTTTGAGGAAAGGAGTTCTAAGAACTGTTCTGTGTTTAGGAGGATGTCTCTGGTGACACAGTGTGAGACTGATTAGAAAGAACAGAGACAAGAGGCAATGAATGTAGCTAGAAGGCTGCTGTAATACTGGGTTAGTGAGTCCTGAGAAGGGACTCCAATTGGCCATTCAAAAAGTATAGGAGAAAATTTTCTTTTTTTCGTAAGATTTTTCACCTGCATGGGTGATGAACAAAGAGAAGAAAGGTATCTTGAGGGATGGGAGGCAATGCCATTAACTAAAATGCAATTATAAATGGAAGGCTAGGTTTGCAGGACAGGCAAGGCACAACCACAAGAAAATAGAGGGTTCTGGGACTCAGAAAATAAGACTTCAAAACCACACCCTCAGTAGGAAAAGTCAAAGCAACCAGGAAAAAAAAAAAGGAAAAATCCTTCCATATCGGTAGAGAAAAAAATTGAAAGCTGGTGAAATTCTGGAAGCAGGAAGGAGGAGGGCCAGGAAGGCACAGAAATGTAATTGTCTCTCACAAAAGTTTCAAGAGAGTGCTGATGGCTTGGATGTAGTCTAGTAGAATGATAAGACTCTGCATCTAGGAAACAGACTTCCCATGGAATCTCTGCTTTGTGTCGATAACCCCACGACTTTGAGAAGTTATGTAGCCTTTATCTGAAGAGTGAAGTCAATTTTATAACCTATCTCATAAGGCTGCTGCAAAGCATCAATGAGAAATAGGCTCTCCCTTCATGTGACAGATATAGTGAGAGATCAAAGTTATTTACCATTATCCACAATAGTAACAGAGGCTTCAGGAAGGTTGAAAGAATGACTGACAAGTGGATCTAAGATCTTTTCTGGAAGGCAAGGCAGAGATTACAAATCTTTGGGAACTCCTCTTATTCGATGTGGAGTTTTCAAGTCTTTTTGTAATAGTCTTATTTATCATTTTTACCTGAATGTTCAGATAGTAGGCAGAGGTGTATTTCTGAATAATAATGGTTAATTCTAAATGGGTCTGATGATTTCTATAAAAAGATATTCCAAGGAAAAATGACAGGAAGGCTACTATTTCCTTTGGAAAAAAATATGAAGAAATGCCTCAAAGAAATGAATCAAAGGCAAATGCATGCTAATTTCATTTTACTTCTTTGCTGAAAATTACTTCATGTAATTTATCACAGCATAGTGTACTTGTTGTTAGTCCTTTAAAACAAATAATTTATATTTGGATTGTGATTTAAATTTAAGCTGCTTAGCTTTTGAAACTAGCCATTAAATAAACAAAGTCCATATGACTGAATCTTAATGTTCAGATCGAACCTTATAGAATTATAGATCAAGTTAGAGTTATTTGTTAGCATTTGATTTATTTGATAGTCTAATCAAATTAACATTTAATTTTTTATGGGGTTAGTAAAGGAGATTATGAAATATCCAAAGTTTGAGCATGGTTTTAGAAAATGCATTTTAAGATTTTTAAGTGTAATTGAAATGTTAGGAAAGTTCTTTTGGTCAGAATAGAGTTGCAGGCATAATCAGCTGTAATATAAAGGACATATATATATATATTTTATGCACATGTATATGGTTAAATATTTTATCTTATAGTGAGTACCCGTGCATTAACCAATGGTGACCTTTAAGCTTTTCCACCCATTTTGTGATTTGTTGCAAGAAAACACAACAGTTAACTTATCCTTCTTTCAAGTGAATCCAAATTTACTTCAGCAGAATTAAATGACCTTACTTCAAGGCACCCATATAATATCTCCAGAACTGAAATCCCTAGTTTCATTCTCCTGGAGAAAGAAGATATAAACAAAAGCTGGGTTTTTTTTTCCCTGTCTTTCTTTCTTTCTTTTCTGCTAACCTATCAAGGCAAGCAGAGGTAGCACAGCCTACCTTTGATTACTGATGCAGGTCCACTGTGGCCATCAAATATTGCACAATAAACTGTTTACATAGCAGCCCTTTTTGCAGGTTTTAAATCTTCCCAAACTGCCAGTGTCTGAAGCAGAGTCTGCCAGCTGGTAGACAGAGAGGTGCTTGTGCTCTAGTTGATGGAGGTAATTAACAGCCCAAACTGTCAGAAGGTGACAGCAGTCAAAAAGTTCTTGCCCTGAGGTCACAGCTGGACTCCAACAACTTGCTCCTGATTTACCAGCAAAACTAATAATGTATGTAATATTGGTATTGAATTATAAAATCAGGGTCAGACTGAAATTATGGTTTGTGCCACACACTGGCTGGCAGCAAATTAACAATAATATCTTGCAGTCATTCTGTCCTTCTATTAAACAACCCTCAGAAAAATCAGCATGTGCCTATTTTGGAGACAATATGTATGAATCTCGCTACATGTGAAGGAGCAAAGTAGTGTGTGTTTCACTATGATTTCCTCCATGAATATTAAAGTATATTTAACTTTGTCTTGCAGATTAAGAGTGATCAACATTTTCCCCCTATGGTACTGGGAATTGAACTTAGGCATTCTACCTCTGAGCCCTATTTTGTTTTGAAACAAGGTCTTACTAAGTTGCAGAGGGCCTCCTTAAGTTGCTGAGGCTGGCTGTGAACCTGCTATCCTCCATTCTCAGCCTCCCAAGCACTGTGATTACAGGGATGCCCCACCACACCCAGCTTGTGATCAACATTTTTTGATTCACAGTGTTATATTTTCTTATAATGACCCCAGAAGAAAAAGAAAAAGAGAGAGAGAGAAAGAGAGAGAGAGAGAGAGAGAGAGAGAGAGAGAGAGAGAGAGAGAGAGATTAGATGGATAAATAAATGCAGATGTACATACAAATTATTAGCATCCTAAGCATGCCTTATCAAATGATCTTTATATTTAAAGTGTAAGCATTATGAGCAACTTTTTTAAAAATTTCAGAGAAAAATGCAGAGAACATGCTGATATGAATCGAATCTTAAGCTTCCCAAATTCTATTACGCCTTTAGAGCAAAGGTCACATCTGATGTTTCGAAGGAAACAAGCAATGATCGCTTCACACAGGAATTGTTTTTCACTTACCCTTTAAATTCCCAGAGGCTCTGTCCCATCATGAACATATGACTCATCTAGCAAATAATTCTTAGGTTTTTCAATTATAGAATGAATACAATAGCTTTTTAGACTTATCCGGGAAATTACATAGAGATGAAAACTAAACTTATCTGAAAATGAGTCATGCAATATCCTCGGTGGTCTCACAGAGATTTTTAAATGCATTTGCATACAAATGAACTCCTTTGAACCACAATCCCATCTTGACTCTCAAACAGGTAGGAGACTGAATATCGAGATCCTGAATAAGAAACTTAATAGGTTATCATGTTTCACCTCCTTGTCTTTGGCATCTGAATAAGGCGCTAAGCTGAATCAAGTGGACAAGTTTTTTTTAAAAAATCTAATTTGTTGGTTACTGTAGTGGCTTGAATCTGGAATATCCCCCCCAGTGTTGAGGTGTTAAAAGCGTGGTCCCCCTGCAGCAAGGCTCAGAGGCAGGCCTTTCGGCAATGACTGAATCCTGAGGGCTCTGACCCTCTCAGTGGATTAGGTCATCGGGTGAACTCATCCACTGACAGCTGAGTGGACTACTTGGAGGAGGGCTTATTCAGAGGAAGTCGGCCACTTGGGTGTGCCCCGGAAGGGTTTACCTTCTGATCACTTTTCTTTCTCTCTGCTTCCAAGCTGTCATTAAGTGAGCTGTTTTTCTCTACCATTCCCTTCTGCCAGGATGTTCTACCTAACCTCAGACCCAGAGAAATGGATGAACTGATGAACTGAAGATCTGATACCATGACCCTAAATCAGCTTTCCTCCTGTAAGGTGTTCTTGTTAGGTATTTTGATCACAGCAACACAAAGCTGATTAACACAACCAAATATTATAACACTGTGTTAAATACTGTGTGGGGAAAAAAGTAATTTTAAAATGTAATTTCTATTGTTCAAGTTTAGTGTCTAGGTAGAGATAGAAAGAGGGGGAAAAAGTAATCTCAGAGGTGCCACAAAGCAGCTTTTTGGATAAGGAGTCAGGTGAGGAAAGACTCAGAGGAGGGTGAGGTTGGAATGTTCTCCAGATAAAGGAGAGACTACCCTGAAATTTAAAAATGTTACCTGCAGTTGTGTCAGGTAATGTGAAATTCCAAAAAGCTTGCAATTGATTCTGAGGATGATATGCCTTTGAAGTTATATGAGCAGGGAGTAGGTTTATACAGGGATAATTTAGAAAGATCACTTTAGATCAAATTTCGAGGGAAATTGAGTGGTCATTTTCCAAATGACTTTTCCCTTTGGACTTGAAGAACCATCTCACTCTGATCAGTCAACAATGGTTTACTGTGGAGTGCTTGTCACAGAGGCCAGGGGAGCTCCTTGCTGCCTGTTGACACTGCTGCTCTAGAGGAAGAAGCTTCCCTTAGTATTTAAGTGTTTCAGCTCAGAAAGGAAGTAATGCAGACCTTACCTGGGCCTTGGGGACAATGGGAAATCAGGATAAGATGCATATGAATCAGTTGAAAGAGGAATCTAGAGGATTCACTCAAGTCTGACAATAGTGTACAAGATCAAATAAAAACCTGAAATTTATAGTCATGAGAAGTGGAAATTGTGATACATGTTCATTCATTGTTAATCTTTTTTTGATTATGTTAAATGCCCTCTGACATTTTGTATCATTTAAAGAACCATGAGCAGCCTGCAATGATATATTCATTGGATGGTTCTGCAAGAATACTGTTTCTGACCATGAAATATTACAACTTCAGTTCTAAGAATCAATAGGTAGTATTGAATGGCTCTTTCTTATTATAATGCTCAGTTTAGGAGACAAAGAAAAAATCTGGAGAGATGAAATATTTATTTTTGTAAATGTCAAGCACCATATAATAGGTAGAAACTCACTGGTTCAGGAGAGGATGCACTTTGGAGATTAGCGGTGGAAATACTGTAGAACAGAGTGGAGACATTGGAGGGAGTTGTATGGCCCCAGGTAGGGCCATGAGCCTCCCTCCCAGTTTGCCTGGAGTGGAGAGCAGTGAATACCAGAGTGTGAATTTTAATTTATAGATATAGATGAGCTACTTACAATTTTTCATAAAGAGAATGCAATGATAAAGTTCCTAGAAATTAATTTTGCAGTGAAGTACAGAGCATACTTTAGTGAGAAGTAGGAGGAGGCAGAGAAAGAGGATGTTTCTGTCAGTTTGGTAACTGTCACTAGATAGGTAGACAATAATGATGATTATGATAGACAGAGTCTCCAAGGCAGCTCACGTGGAGGGGATGGCCTGGGAGGGGTCCAGTAAGGCCTTGACTTTGGCTTAGGTGACTGCCAGAAGACCAGACCAATACATAGGAAGTCATAATGGTTGGGAATCATTTCAATATATTCTAACCCAGGTCAAGATTTAGGGAGCTCAGTTCCTAATTCAGATAGCATCTCCCAAAACATAGCTGGCCCTTCATTTAAAAATAACAATGAAAGCTGGGCGTGGTGGCGCATGCTTGTAATCCCAGCATTCGGGAGGCTGAGACCGGAGGATGCGGGTTCGCGGCCAGCCTCAGCTACCTAGTGAGGCACTCTGCAACTTGGTGAGACTCGGTTTCAAAATAAAGAATAAAAAATAGGGCTGGGGGTATAGCTCGGAGGTAGAATGCCCCTGAGTTCAATCCCCAGTACCGCAAAAAAAAAAAAAAAATAAAAAAAAATAAAAAAATAACAATGAAGCCGGGCATGGTGGCGCACACTTTGTAATTCTTGTACTTGGGAGGCTGAAACAGGAGGATTGCAGTTCGAAGCCAGCCTCAGCTACTTAGTGAGGCTCTCAGCAACTTAGTGAAACCCTGGAATTACAGATGTGAGCTACCATGCCAGACTATAGCTATCACTTTTAAAAGCTTATTTCATTTGGCATCTACTTTCGTGGAGAGGGCTTGAGTTTTTAAAAAAGCAAATTTCAAACATCATATTATTTTATCTAAAAGCATTTCAGCTAAGAAAAATGCTCTCATCTTTTATTTTACTTATCAATTTTTAAAACTGCTACATTGAAAACAATAGATACTTTGCTTATCCTATAAGCCAGAATTTAAAAACATATTACTATTTGTTTTTGACTTTGTTTATATTTCTATTTTTGTTATGTGAAACTTTTGTTTGTGTATGTATATATATATATATACACATATATATGTATATATACTCAAACTTATCAACCTTTTCCCTATTGCTTCTGGATTTTGAACATAATTATGAATGCTACTCTTTCAATATATAAAGAAGTTTAAGCCAAGTGTGGTGGCACATGCTTGTAATCCCAGTACTTGGCAAGCAAGACAGGAGGATCTCAAGTTTGTGGCCATCCTCAGCTACTTAGTGAGGTCCCTCTGCAACTTAGTGAGACCCTGTTTCAAAATAAAGAATAAAAAATAGGGCTCAGGGTGTAGCTGGGAGGTAGAATGTCCCTGGGTTCAATCCCCAGTACCACAAAATGAATAAATAAGCAAGTAAGTAAGTAAGTAAATAAATAAATAAATAAATAAATAAGTCGATCCATGTTTTGTTCTAGTCTTAATGTGCTCTCATGGATCTAAATAGTTTAGAATTTATCCTGTGAGAAAAAAAATCCAGTTTTCAGTATTTGCCTAAAACTGTACACATGATGACTGGGACTCTTGACAATCTTCTTTTTCTTGTATTCATCTAATTTTGCAGAATCTCTATTCCTGTCACTTCTCATTAAATTCCTATCTTCAGCCACTATGCATATAGCTTTATTATACAACTTCTGTATTGAGCAATTGGGACACAGAGATAGGTTGTTACGTTTTCTGTTCCCCAAGGAGTTCATAATCCGTGTGGGGGTGCTGACAACTAGACAAGCAATTGTGATGTAGCATGGAAAGGTCTCCAGTGGCACTAGTGGTACTAGGCATGGCCTACACTGTCAGTGCACTGACAGCCTGGACCCGGATGAGTGAGGGAGAAGCTCCCAGAAGGAAACTCAAGCTCACTGATTTCTAGAAGGATAAATGTGGGAAACCATTAGAAAGAGTGATGTTGGGCTTATGGGGAGAAGATCACATTCTAGCAAAAGGAAGCAGCTCAAATAAAGACAAAAATCAAAGGCAGAAAATACCATCACTACCGGTGTGGTGGCGCACGCTTGTAATTCCAGTACATGGGAGGCTGAGACTGGAGATCCGAGTTTGTAGTCAGCCTCAGCTACTTAGTGAGGTCCTCTGCAATTTTGTGAGACCTTGTTTCAAAATAAAGAATAAAAATAAGGGCTGAGAGTGTAGCTTGGAGGTAGAATGCCCCTGGGTTCAATCGCCAGTACTGCAAAATAAATAAGTTAATTAATTAATTAATTAATTACTTCTCCAAAGACTGTGAGCAAATGAATCTTTCTTTCTCTAAATTGTATGGGAGTACTTAGGAGGCTGAGACAGGAGGATGACAGGTTCATGGCCAGCCTCAGCTACTTAGTGAGGTCCTCTGCAACTTAGACCCTGTTTCAAAATAAAGAATAAAAAATAGGACTGGGGGTGTAGCTTGGAGGTAGAATGCCCCTGGGTTCAATCCCTAGTAACACACACACACACACACACACACACACACACACACACACACAAACAGAAAAAGAAAAATGGCTGGGAATGTAGCTAGGAGGTAGAATGCTCCTGGGTTCCATCTCCAGGACCAAATAAAGAAAAAAAATGCTATACAGACATATGTATTACTCTACTGAAAATATAATCTACATATATATACCATTAGGACGTCAAAAAACCAGGATTCTCAGCTGCAGAACACTTGTCTCCCTAGCAGGTGAGAGGCCCTGGATGGGACTTCTAGCAAAATAAAAACAAACAAACAAGAAATAAAATGAAAAACAAAACAAAACAAAGCACACACACAAAAAATAAATTGTATGGGATTACAGCAGCAAGAATGTTGACTGAGACAAGATGTTTTACCCTACAGGTTCTTAATAATGGAACCTGCAGGGCAATGACCAAACACAGATGTCCTTTATGATTCTACACAACTTGCCAAACTCATTCATAGACCTACTCTCCTGAAACTTTTTAAATTATAATACCCAATCTATAATACCTCAAAGATATTAGTGAAAGCTTGTTGGGGATTATTTTTGCAGCATGAGTATTGCCCAATATTTTGTTAATTTATTGTTTGACATACATGCTAAAAGAAATGTTAGCTTTCACAATTAGGTTAAAGAGGCAACTTTCTATTTAAAAGTTAGGCTTTTCAGTGACCGTCCATTTATACTTACCAATATGCATTTGTTTAGACCATGCACGTTTACGTCTTTGTGGTTCAGTCTAGACTGTTACAGTTTGTTCTTTATTAGACTTCTTGAGAAAACATGGTCAGTAAAGAAGATAATTGTCCATCCATTGAATGTGCTTTCATAAGGAACAGTAGTTCTAGTCAGTTCCCTAATCAGTGTTCTTTTTATTAATCTCTATATTTTCTAGGCACTTCAAGTTTTAAAAAATGTCTATTAAAGTTTGTTATCACCTTCTTTCCATCTTGTACTCAAATTTATGATCAATATGAACTATCCAATGTTACCCAAAGGGCCACTAATATTCCAGTCTAAAATGAGAAGCATGACATTAGGGTTAGTCTATGTAGCTTCATTTTAGGTAAATAAAATAATTCAATAAGAATATTAATAACACTGGGTGTGGTAGCACATGCCTATAATTCCAGTACTTGGGAATCTGAGACAAGAAGATCAAAGGTTTGAGGCTAGTTTTAAGGGAACCAAATTAACTATACCATCATTCTCAGATCTGTTAGGCTGACAGTGACTCTAAAAAATATCCAGGACCCTTTTGACCTTATTTGGGAAGAGAGTCTTTGCAGATGTGATTAAGTTAAGGATCTGTAAGTAGGAAGATTATATTGATTATTTAGGTGGACCTTAAATGATTATCCTCAGAAATTAAGGCAGAGGAAGATTTGATGCACTCATAGAGAAGAAGGCAATGCAAAGTCAGAAGAGAGAGAAAGATTGATTTAAAGATGCTGGTCTTGAAGATTTGAATGATGTAGTCCCAAGCCTAGGAAGTCCTAAATTCCGCATTCAAGGTCTGGTTCCTCTCTTAGAACCTCTGGATGGAGTGTGGCTCTAGATTTTGGCTTGGGAAGGCTAGGTTTTTATTACTGTTTGAGCTATTAGACATATACATGAGATGTTAAGCAGATTTTCGAATTTATGAATCTGAGAGGGAAGTCTGAGATACAGATATGCAGTGAATCTTTTATCTCTAGCAGTGACAGACTAGCTTGTTTGGAACCAAAGTCCTACCAAGAATAACTAGAAAATCTGGAAAAAAAATTAAATAAAAATAGTTTAAATTTAGAGATGTTAGCTATGAAAACAAGAAAGATTTGAGAGAATTTCTTTAGACAGAAGTCAGATGGTACACATGGGAAGCATGTAGGCAGGTAAATTAAGAGAAAAAAGAAAGCAAAATGAAGGGCAATATTTGGTATATCTAAATAAAAATTAATCACAAAAAGTTTATTATGAGTTGGAGACCCACATAAACTTAAAATGTTGATAATTGCACAATGCAGATGGATATTTGAGGCTATACTATTCTCAGGTCCTTGTGATATTGAAAAACAATGAAGTTACTAATTTATATTAAATTTCAATAAATCAAAAATGCACACTGTAATCTCTAGACTAATCCCTAAAAATAGTAATGTTTTTCTGAGAAGAAACAGAGTGAGAAATACAATAATATAAAATATTTGGTTAAATATATTGAAAGCAAGACAAAGGGAAAATGAAATGTAAGACAGGCTGATGGTGGAAAAAGCAAAAAGTAAAACAGTTAATTTAAAACTACTACATCTGGAATCATATTAAATATAAACACAAACAAACATAAATATAAATATAATGAATACTCTAATTAAAAAACAACAATTGTCAGACTCCTTAGAAAACTCTGAGATACTGTAACATATCAAATGTAAAGATAGAAAATGAAATTTTAAAGACATAATTTATAATAGTACTTTAAATAAAATAATTTTTAAAAGTTCAAATGTAAAAAGATTGAAAAAAATTACACACAGTACAAACTAGCCAAAAGAAAGCTTTTGTATCTAGATTAATAGCAAAGTTGATTTTAGGCAAGGAACATTACTAGAGGTAAAGAAAGACATTTTTGAATGATAAAATGTTCAATCTAGAAGGATGATTTAAGAATTCCAAATTTGTATGCAATTAGTACATAGCCTGAAAATACATAAAACAAAAATTGACTTAACTAAAAGGACAGAGTATATTTGGAAATTTTAACACATATCTCCTAATAACTGATAGAGGAGGCAGGAAAAAAATGGATAAGAATATAAACACAATTGCCGGATGTGGTGGTGCACGCTTGCAATCCCAGCATTCGGGAGGCTGAGATCAGAGGATCCGGGTTTGCCGCCAGCCTCAGCTACCTAGTGAGGCACTCCGCAACTTAGTGAGACTCGGTTTCAAAATAAAAAATAAAAAATAGGGCTGGGTGTATAGCTCGGAGGTAGAATGCCCCTGAGTTCAATCCCTAGTACCGCAAAAAAAAAAAAAAAAAAAAAGAATATAAACACAATTCACTTACTCGATAAAATTAAAAGGTATAGAACACTTTACATAATAAATGCAGAATATATATTTTTCTAAGTATATTTAAAACATTTGCTAAAATCAACCATAAAAGTAAATTTCAAAAGATTAACCAGAAAATCCCCAATATAATTCAAATGTAACCCCCCAAAAATACGTGAGTCAAAAAAATCTAATGTAAATTGGAAAATATTAATCACAGCTGACTTTATACGTATAGAAACTTTAAAATCCACAATATATACTATTAGAATTAATAATGAATTTAACAATGTTACTATATATAGGAATAATCAATCAAATCAAATCTTTTTTTGTATGTTATAAGCCAAAAGATAGAATATGAAATTTTAAAACGACATCATTTATAATAGCACCCCAAACCCTCAAATAACTAGAAAAAAATCTAAATTTTGAGTAGAAGAATAGCTTCAAGAATTCTAGCATCTATTTTCCAAGTTTTGATGCATGGACCTTATTTAAGTTTATCAAGATTGGTTAATAATATTCAGTTTCTTGGTGACTTACTTGGGAAAAGAGGAATAGAGAGACTATTTATTGATGCTGCAATCTTTCCCATATGTTATTGTATTAATCATCTAAGTAGTCTGACTGCAGGCAGTATAACCCAGTTGCCAAGAAGACAGATTTGAAGAATGAAAGATTTCTATTTCTTGCCCAAAGTCATAGAGCACTAAACAGTGGAACCTGACTTGAAATCCATAGATGTGGATTCATGAAAAGCATCTTCAAAGCTCAGGAAACTGCTTTAGACAAGGTCATCACTAACTTCTCTTTTGCCATCATCTTTCTTTACCAGTTTGTAGTATTTGGCAACGTTAATCCTTCCTTCTTAAAATCCTTTCTTTTCCTTCCAGGCATGATGGCACACGCTCCCTGATCCCCGTACTTGAAAGGTGGAGGCTGGAGGATTGCGGTCAGTCTCAGCAACTTAGTGAGATCCTCCACAATGTAATGAGACCCTGTTTCAAAATAAAAAATAAAATAGGGCTGGGGGTATAGCTCAGATGTAGAATGCCTCTGTGTTCAGTTCCCAATAACTAACACACACACACACACACACACACACACACACACACACACACACACACTTTTCTTGAGTTTCATAACACCGATTTATGCTGGTCTTCCACTCAATATCCTTTGCTCTTCCTCTCTTGAACCTCACTTAATATTAATGGGTTTTAGAGATTAGTCTTAGAATCTCTTTGCATATCTGTCTATAATCCGTTTCCATGTGATCACTTCTGATTCTGATTCTTCACTGGCTTTAAAATTGATCTCAGTAAACATAGATACTCATGTTTTAGTCTGGTAGTTTGGTTTCCATTCTTTTGGGTAGAGACCCAGAAGTAGTATTGTTAGATGATATGTTAGGTTAATTGTCATTCTTTTGAGGATCCTTTATACTGTTTTCCAAAGTGGTTGCACTAATTTGCAATTCCACCAACAATGTAATAAAGTTCTTACTTCCCCACACCTTCGTCATCATTTGTTGTTGTTTGGGTTTTTAATGATTGCCATTCTAATTGGGGTTAGGTGAAAACTCAGGGTAGTTTTTTTTTTTTTATTATTGTAGTAATTCATGCAATATAGCATACATCTTTGTTAAGTACAAGTTGTTAACAACATATTTGCACACAATTCTCATTTGACCCCTTCCCCAATTCCCACCCTGTTCCTTCCCCCTCCCTCCCCCTCAGGTTCAGTTCAGTGAGTGACCTTGATATGATTGTGTAAGTACATCATGTGCCTTAGGGTGTCCCTCTGCCCCATGCATCCACTACAATTAAATCAACTTCTTTGCTTACCGAGGATCTCTCCTTTTCATCTGGAGACACTCCTATGCCCCATCTTCTCATTAGCATCCGGATATTAGGGAGAACATTTGCTTCTTTACTCTGTGACTGACTAATCTCACTTAACATAATGTTTTCCAGTTGCATACATTTCCCTGCAAATAACATGATTTTGTTCTTCTTTATGGCTGAGTAAAATTCCATTGTGTACATATCCCATAGTTTTGTAATCCATTCATCTGTGGTTGGACATCTTGGCTGCTTCCATAGTTTGGCTATTGTGAATTGAGCCGCTATAAACATAGATACAAATGCATCGGTCTGATAGTTTGGTTTCCATTCTTTTGGGTATATACCCAGTAGTGGTATCGCTGGGTCATATGGTAGGTTCACTCCCTTTCGTCTGAGGATCCTCCATACTGTTTTCCACAGTGGTTGCACAAGTTTGCAATCCCATCAACAATGTATTAGGGTTCCCACTTCTCCACACCCTCGCCAGCAGGTGTTGTTGTTCGTGTTTTTTATGATTGCCATTCTGACTGAAGTTAGGTGAAATCTCAGGGTAGTTTTGATTTGCATCTCTCTGATTGCCAATGATGTGGAACATTTCGTCATACATTTATTGACCATTTGTATTTCTTCTTTTGCGAAGTGTCTATTTAGATCCTTTGCCCATTTTTGATTAGGTTATTTGCTTTATAGTTGCAATTTTCTTGAGTTCTTTGTATATCCTAGATATTAGACCTCTATCTGAAGTGTAACTGGCAAAAATCTTCTCCCACTCTGTAGGCTCTCTGTTGAGGTTCTTGATAGTTTCCTTTGCTGTGCAGAAGCTCTTCAGTTTAATGCAATCCCATGTATTGATCTTTTTTTGAGCTGCTTGTGCTTTTGGGGTCTTGTTGAGAAAGTTTTTACCTGTGCCTATGTGTTCAAGTGTTGGTCCTATGCCCTCTTCAAGTAGCTGCAAGGTCTCCAGTCTAACTTCCAGGTCCTTGATCCACCTTGAGTTGACTCTTGTGCAGGGTGAGAAAGTGGGGTTTATTTCCAGTTTCCTGCATATGGTTAACCAGTTTTGCCAACACCATTTGTTAAAGAGGCTATCTTTTCTCCAGTGTATACTTTTGGCTCCTTTGTCAAAAATCAGTTGACTGTAAGTTTGTGGGTCTGTTTCTGGGTCTTTTATTCTGCTCCATTGGTCTATGTGTCTGTTTTTGTGCCAATACCATGCTGTTTTTATTACTGTGACTTTGTAGTAGAGTTTGAAGTCAGGTATTGTGATGCCTCCTGCATGATTTTTATTGCTAAGAACTACTTTGGCTATCCTGGGCTTTTTGTTTTTCCAGATGAATTTAAGGACTGATTTTTCCATGTCTGTGAGGAGCGTCCTTGACAATTTCATGGGTATTGCATTGAATTTGTAGATCAGTTTTGGAGGATGGCCATTTTGATGATATTTATTCTGCCTATCCAAGAGCATGGGAGGTCCTTCCATCTCCTAAGGTCTTCATCGATTTCTTTCTTCAGCTTTCTATAATTTTCCTTATAGGGGTCTTTAATCTCCTTGGTTAGGTTTATCCCTAAATATTTTATTTTTCGGGGTGCTATTGTGAGTGGAATTGCTTTCTGGGTTTCTTTTTCGGTTGATTTATGGTTGGCATATAAAAAGGCTTCTGATTTTTTAAGATTGATTTTGTATCTGGACACCTTACTGAATTTGTTGATCAGTTCTGTAAGTTTTTTGGTTGAGTTTGTTGGGTCTTCTAAATATAGTATCATGTCATCTGCAAAAAGGGATAATTTTAGTTCTTCTTTCCCTATTTTTACCCCTTTGATTTCCTTCTCTTGTCTTATTGCTCTGGCTAGAGTCTCAAGTACTATATTAAACAGAAGAGGTGATAATGGACATCCTTGTCTTGTTCCTGTCTTTAGTGGGAACTCTTGCAGTTTTTCTCCATTTAATATGATGCTGGCTGTAGGCCTATTGTATATTGCCTCTATGATTTTGAGGTATGTTCCTTCTATTCCAATTCTCTGTAGTGCTTTTA
>PVLC010014032.1:0-40134 GCA_004027655.1 Graphiurus murinus | reverse complement strand
AGGAAAGTTAGAAATAAACTCATTCCTGAAATGTTCATTAAATTCCTCTTTCATGCTAAGCCCACTGCTGGACACTAAAGATATCACAGTGAGCATGACGTGGGGTCCCTGCCTTCAAGAAACATACAACCAGAAGGGAAGGCAGACAGTTAAGCAAAAAACTATAATGAAGCAGGATGTTGACCATTATATAGAAACACAAGTACATGATGCTCTGGAAGCTAGACAGTAATGGGAGTCAGACAGGACACACAGGGTATGCTCAATGGGGTAAGGCATAAAGTCTCAGCTATGCCAGGTGAGTAAATTCTAGAGATCTGTTGCACAATACTGAGTTATAGTCAACAATACTGAACACTTAGAAATCTGTTCAGAAGGTAATCTCTTGTTAAATGTTCTTGCCACAACAAAAGTAAACAAAAATGCAAATATAAAAAAGGAAGAATATTCTAACCAGAGAGATCAGTGTGAACAAAGTTTCTGAGACTAAACAAGACAAAGGAATTTGGTATGACAGACTGAAGGGAGAGAGGCCACAGAAAAGAAAGCTCCAGATTTCCCATGACTTTGGAGTCTGGGTTAAGAGTTTTTGAGTAACAGAGATGGTGTGTGTGTGTGTGTGTGTGTGTGTGTGTGTGTGTGTGTGTGTGTGTGTGTGTGATGTGCACGTGCACACATGATTGAGACAGACAGATAGACAGACGGGGGTACTGGAGATTGAACCCAGAGGCATTCTACCTCTAAGCTACACCCCAGCTCTATTTGTTGTTCTTTTGAAACAGGGTCTCACTAGGTTGCTGAGAGTCTAAGTTGCCAAGACTGTCTTTGAGCCCATGATCTTCCTGTCTTAGCCTCCCAAGTACTGGGATTACAGCCATGCGCCACCACTCCCAGATACAGATGTACTCTTGAGAACAGATCTTTGGCTGTAGGGAGGAGGGTTGTTCAGAGATGAGCAGAGAAGAAACTTGGGAACCAGTTAGGAGAGAGATGCTAGTTGCCTGGCCTCAGGGAGTAATGGCTACATGGAAAGAGATGGTACTCTTCCATCTGTGCAGACAGCACAGATGGCAGGAACTGGTGACTGACTGGCCAGAGGAAGGGAGGAGAAAGCTCCAAGCATGATTCCTAGTTTCTGTCTTGAGTGAGTAGGTAGATAGTGGTGCCAATTGCTGAATGGAGAACCAAGAGAAGGAGCAGGTTTGGGGTTCAGAGCTCAAGAAAGGGATCAGGACCCTTGTAAGAACTGCCCAGATGAGATGGTGCCCAGTTTAGAGAAGCATAAGACCTTCCAAGGATGAAGTGTATGCTCATACTCTTGATGTGTGGTTATGGATGTCAAAACATCAAATCAAATCATATACTTTAAGTATGTACAATCTACTGTGCACCGATTAAACTTCAACAAAGTTTTCAAAGTGCCCTCCAACTATCACCACAGTTTACCAAACACTGATCCAGACAGAGAATACTACAGCTGGGGAGGGGGATCGGTGCAGAATAAAGTACACACAAGTTAGAAAGAAATGAACAGCATTTTGAAGCACATGTTAAAAGAAACAAACCTCCTAGGAGAGTGACTGATCAAAATTGCAGTTAAAATAGGCCAGAATGTTTATAGATGCAAAGATTAAAAATGATTTGTATATAATGTTGAAGGCCCTGAAAAGCTGTAGGCCATCTCTGCCCCCCTGAATGGGACAGAGGTGATCTGGGACACAACAGAGCCCTAAGGGATGCCCTTTCACAGTCTCCTGCCCTCAACCCATCCCCTGTGCTGCTGTCAGAATAACCTTTCTCAGAGAACACGTTCATCATGAACTCTGGGTCTCCATCTTCTGTGGTCTCTAATGGCTTACAAGTCCAACTTCCGCTTTCCCTCTCTCGACTTTTCTCCTCTACAGTGTTTAAGTATCAGCCCATCAGCTGTCCTTCCAGCCTGTCTGGCTTTCCCAGGGGTACCTGCTTCCTGTCCTCTCCCAGGCTGCCCTTCCCCTTTTTAGACCCAGCCTAATTTTACATCCTCTGCAAATCCTTTGTTGGCTTCACCACCAGATGATAATTTGTCTTTCCTTCCATTAAAAAGTATCTATAAAGACTATATTTCTGAACCCAAAATTGGGACATGTGGAGATAGTTCTGTGCTGTTGACAGATGTGAAAGACAGTCTGGGAAATGTTTCTTGGATGCTCCAAAATTGGGCTCTGGCCGATGTTTTGATACTGGATGGGACCAGGGAGCAAAATATTTGAAATAGTGATTGGATAGGGCGTCCAGGATGCATGGCTGATTCTGTCATTTGGCATGAGCTACACATAGTACATTATTAAATTCTTTTATTAATATTTTTTCTAAAACCAAACTTTAATTACTTTGGAGACAGAAACTACGTTTTTATCTCAATAACCTCCTGACACTTAGGCAGGGCCTGGCAGATGCTGTAGAGCAATGAAATGTTGATGAATGAACAATTTCAAATTCATAATCTCTCCAGAAAGTGACTCGCACTCCAGGTCACCATCCTCCACCCTTTCTGATCCATTCCCCTGTGAATGGCAGCTTTCATCTGGGACGCAGTTCATATGCATGATACAATGAGTGAGGAGAGTCAGGATGCAGAAGGAATCTTAATAACGCTAACATACTCCCAGTGCCTGGGACAGGCTCGTCTACAAGTATATTCATTGAGCTAATATTTGTAGAAAATTGATTAGCATTTTTCTAAATGTTTTATATGTATTCTTTCACTAAAGCCATACAAGCATGTTATGATTTGGATCCTAAATGTTCCCCACAAAGACCACATGCTAACGGCTTGGTCCCCAGCTGTTGGTATTGTTGGAAAATGGCAGAAACATTAGCCACACATGGTGGCCCACACCTATAATCCCAGTTCTTGGGAAGCTGAGACAGGAGAACTGCAGCTTCAAAGCCAGCCTTAGCAACTTAGTGAGGCCCTCAGCAAATTACTGAAATCCTGTTTCAAAATAAAAAGCAAAAATTGCTGGGGATGTAGCTCGGAGGTAGAAGACCAAGTATCATACACACAAAAAGAAACACTAAGAAGTATGGCCAACTGGAAGAAAGGGGGAGGGAGTACCTTTGAAAGGTTTATTTTCCCCCCAGCCCCTTTGTCTGTCCATCTGTCTGTCTCTTTCTCTCTCTCCCAGCCCCCATGATATGAGTAGCTCTGTTCCACCACACCCTTCTGCCACAATGCATTGCCTCACCACAGGCCCAGGAACAATGGAGCCCACCAACCATTGGCTGAAACTGTGAGCTAAAATAAGTCTTTCCACCTCTAGGTTTATTTTCTCAAGTATTGTGTCACAGCGACAGAGAGCTGACGCTATGATCTTATAAACGGGGTATTATATTTAGGAAACTGAGACTCAGAGGTGTGGAAATCACTCATTCAGCATCACACATGGAGCCCAGCCCAGGCTGTGTGACACCGAAGTCCATGATTTCTCCCAGTATAAAGCAGGACCCTTGCCTTTACATGTTAGGTTGGTGGCAAAGCACTTAGCATAGCAAATGTTCAGAAACTGTTAGCTAACTGAATATTCAACTATCTATTTAAAATCATCTGGTCACATTCATCATTTTGTTTGTTTCTCAAAACAACTTTAAGCAGTGGGTAGAACTCCTGTTACCACTGCTGGTGGTATAGGTGGAGAAACTGAGGCTTGGAGGAGCTAGGGGCCCCCGGCCTTTCTCTCCCTGCCCGGTGCTCCTTCTGCTCCATCACTCATCACTTCTTAGGCCACATTTCCATTCAGTCTGGAACATTCTTACAAGCCCCACAGTGCAGGGCTGCTCTCAGTGAGTACCCTGTTAGATTCCCACCTCCTGGGCAGATACAGAGGTAAAACCTTCCAGCCATCCCATCGAGTCTAAGAAAAAGCAGATCCAACCTCTTGAACTCCCCTGGATGGAGACCTCTTCTGACTCCCTCCTCTGAGTTCCAAGGAGCTGGGACCCAGGACAAGAAAATACACATTTAGCCATCCTGCATGACCAGCTCCAGGCAAAGGCTGTTGTATAACTCTACCACTCTGGGCCCATAAAATTGATTGGTAGTCTTCAAACTTATATTTTTAATAAAAGATTTTTCTCATACTCAATTTTTCCAGAGCCCATAGTAAAAAAGATAAAGGTGATATCCATTTCTTTAGACATTTTAAATATTCCATGTGCAGAATAAAATGCATCTTTATTTAAGGAAGCCGTAGGGTCACTCTGCAGATTGTTAGGACCCTGAAGTTTGAAGAGTTCCCACTGGGGCCACTGAGTGCCATCTAGCTCCACCATTCTCTGGGATAACAGGAACAGCCTGTGAAGGGCAGTGTGCTTATCCTTAACTCAAATAAGATTTTGAAACGAGGTTCAGCAGCATACCCCGCGGGCCTCACACATTCCATATTACTAGCTACCAGATTTAAGGGAAGACGGATGCTGCAGGAGAACACAGTCTCTCAGACACTGCATCCTCACAAAGCCTAATAATGTGAATGCATTTCAGCCCCCTGGGGCCACCCCGAGATGATGCCACTGTCCCTTCCCACCTCCTCTCTGTTCCTTCCTGCCAACTTCAGCACCACAGTGTTCTTTTCTCAGTGTATAAATTTAGCTGTTCTAGGAGCACCAGCCAGGCTCAGCAACTGTGATCTCTGCAGGTGGTATGAGTCACTTGGTCTCGGGAGGGGCCTCTCCTCGCAGGCATGCCAGCTGGTCCCCGTCCTCCCTTCTCCGCTGGTCAGAGGGGCCTGCTTAAACACACCTGATGGATGTCTCTGAAATTTCGATGCTCACTCACCAGAAAACCAAAGTTATAATTAAATCCACCCAGATGTTCCCTGCACTTGGCTTCTCTAACTCTAGTTAGCTTTTTTTCTGTCCCGTATCCGATGTATTCACAATGGACATGTTATTCAGATCAGAGGGTGAAAGTAGGCCCAGTGTGCAGTGAGGTAACACGCCTTTCTTCCCACCCTAACTTCTAAATGTTTGAGGGATTTGGAGGCCATTCTATTTTTCCTTTCGTCACTTGTCATCTCACACAGGTCTGCTTATTCCATTCTGTCTCATAAACACATATGGGCCTTATTCTTCTAGGTCCATAAGGCCAGTTGAATGATAGGTGCACTTTCTTTCAATGTGGGGGAGAGGCCGCCATCTCGTGTCCAATAAGAGAAGTGCAAGCACGAAAGGAGTGACCTCCATCTAAACAAGTACATTGCACTTGCCTATTTCTGGGAACATTGGTGACAGTTCGTCATGCAATCAGAGAGGCTGCACATAAGAAGTAGTTGAAGGAGTTGTGGGTGAGAAAAAATACGACTCTCTCCCAGTGTGAAGTGACCAATTGTCCTGGCTTACCCAAGATTAAGGAGGTTACTAAGGACAGAGGATTTTCAGTGCTAACATCAGGAAAGTCCCAGGAAAACAGGCAAGTTGGCCACCATATCTAGAGACATGAAATGGCTCTGGGAGCAGAATCTGTAAGGAATAAGAGACCTTGGGCTTCTGGCTGGGGGCAGAAGACTGAGCTTTAGAAGAAGAATTTTTGCTTTTAGAGAAGCAACTGAGTTTTGTGGTTATCAGAGGGAAGAAACTCAACCAAGGAGCAGAGAAATTACTCAGGGCCTGTGTTAGTCAGCTGCTTGTCACTGTGACCAAAACACCCGACATGAGCGACTTGGAAGAGGAAAGCCTTATTTTGGCTCAGGGTTTCAGACATTTCAGTCCGAGATGGGGCTGGCTTCATTGCTTTGAGCCTGAGGTGAGGCAAAACATTGTGGCAGAAGGACATGGGGAAGCAAAACTCAGCTCATGACAGCTGGGAAATAGGGGGTGGGGCAGGGCCAAGAAGCAGTCCCCAAGGGCACCACCCCAGTAATCTACTTCCTCTAACCATGCCCCGCCTGCCTACAGCTGCCACCACCTCCCAGTGGTCCATTCGGCTCTCAATGGATTAATCCACCGATGATGTCAGAGCCCTCAGGATCCAATCACTTCCCCCCAACCCCACCTCTGGACTTTGCTGCCCTGGGGACCAAGCTTTCAACACAGGAGCTTTAAGGGGGACACTTCATATCCAAAACATAACAGGGCATTGGCCAAAGATAGCCTAATCAAGAGATGGAGCACAGCTGGGGGACTTCTCTGGGTCCTCCAGACTGAAGAATGTAAGATTGTTTCTGTCCCGCTGGAACAAAGGCCAGTTCTGCATCCACTGCTGCAGGCTGGGCCTGGCTGATCCAGACAAGATGTTGCTTGTATACATTCCTCACGCAGCCTCGGGGCTTCGAGAAAACACATTTCTGCTCTTCTCAAAGTAAACAAGAACCTGTTGCTTCACTGACCATCTGGGAATCTTCCAGTGAGCAAGCAGACTTCGGGGTCTATTGGGTTCCTGTGGCAGGTCTGCCACTAACCAGCTGTGACTTCACTGTTCTGAAGCTCCTTTTCCCCTACATGGTGTTGTGCAGATTTGGTGAAGCAGTGTATGGAGCACTCAGGCCAGGGCCCAGCATTGGTCCAGCCCTGGGTCCATTGCAGCCCTGCAGGCCGACAGCAACCCAGCCTCCTGCTGGCCGAGCAACCCAGAAATAGTTTGCAGTCCTGGGTCTTTTCTCTTGCTTCCAGCTGGCCCCAGATTGAGCCTGCTTCCCTTCCTATGTAGCTTCCACCACCTGCCAAACCTCCTGATTTCCTTCCTGCTTAGTACTCACCCCCAGGACTGGCTGCAGAGTGGAGCTTACCGTAGCCTGTGTGGAGACTCATGAGATGGCCCAGGTGAAGAGCCCAGAGCAGAGCCCGACACAGGTAGAAGCTTGAGAGTGCTCCTGTCATTGCTGTGGTTCTCTCACCTGGACTTCCTCACCACCGGCCCTGGCTTTTCAACCACTGCTGGAGTCCAAGAAACAAAAGGGCAAGAGACCCTCCAAGTGTCACCCTAAAATCTATGCAGTGTTAGATAGCTTCAAATGCCTTCTTGTTCAACAAAGACTTAGGACCCCTTTGCCAGACTGTGGGAGGCAGGACAAATAGATCCATTCCCTCAGGGGGCTTCTGGCCAAAAGTGAAGCCAGGCCTTTGAGGGGTATGATGAATTGCAAGGGACAGAACTAGAGGGCTGAGGGAACACGGAACAGAGAACTGTCTCCAGGTAGGATCGCTGAGAGGAGGTCATAATTAAAACAAGACATGAGAGACGAGGATTGGAAGGAGCCCACTAACCAGAGAGGTGGGGGAGGGGAAAGGTAGAGAGAATTCCCAACCACGAGGAAGAGGGAGGGCCACCCATGCTGGGGCCTATGAGAAGACTGGAAGCTGGGCATGGTCGTGCATGCCTGTAATCCCAGGAATTGGGAGGCTGAGACAGGAGGATCCACGGTTCGAGGACAGCCTCAGCAAGCAGTGAGACTCATTAACCTAGTGAGACACTGTTTCAAAATAAAAAGAAAAAAAATAGGGCTGGAGGTGTAGCTTGGAGGTAGAATGCCCAAGTTCAATCCCCAGTAACCACAAAAAATAAATAAACAAATAAAAAAGAAAAGAAAAGAAATACTAAAAAAGGCAAGCAGTCCAGAGTATAGAATCAGACACACACACACACACACACACACACACACACACACACACACACACACAGCCGAAGACAGAGAAGGAGGTGATGTGTGATGTGATGGCACAGGAGGTGGAGCTGGCAGGGCCTTGAAGGTCTTTGTAAGCACATTGCACTTGTGTTTACAAAGAGTTTGGAGCAGGGAATACATAGTCAAATCGGAATCTGGAAAGCTCACCCTCCCCTCCCTAAGGGTGGAGCTGAGCAAACTAAGACTCATTCCTTTCACTAAATTCTTCAGAGAGGTGCAGTCAGGACAATCTCCAATCTTGGGTACGAAATACAGGCTGTGCAGGTAGGTACATTTCATCCCCCAAAGAATTCCAGACTAAGATGCCTTTTGGGCAAGACAGTATATATCTTCCCAGCAAGCCAGCCCTGAGGGAGAGAAAGGGTTGGATTGTGGGCTCTCCCCCCAGGCCCAGATGGTGGGGGGAGGCTGGGAGCTATAGCAAGCCAGCTGCAGTGCCTACGCAGACCTCCTTTTTCTTTTTATAACTAATTTTATTGCTGGTTTTTACAATTGGTCATCAAATACAGCTTGTAACCCCTATGTATTTGTTAAGTCTATTCCTTCTGAATCTGCTAATCTGTCATGATTTAACACAAATGGCCTTAGTGCTTTTGGAGGAGAGTGGTGGGCAGGTGGATGGGTTGAGGTTATGAAGACGTTAGATGTAAACCAGACTCCATTCTCGTCTTCACAGAGCTTATAATCTGAGGAAGAAAGATGAAATCAATTAATTTGGTAGGAGAAAGGGACATGGCAACCTCTGCACTTTTAGACTGGGAGACAGCCTGGGAGTGCAGGGCCCATTTGCCCAAAATTAGGTTAGAGTTAGAGCCAGGGCAAGTTTTGGAACCCACCAGAGCAAGCTGGCCATGGTCACACAAAAACCCCTGGGCCTGGGACCCTTTTCCTACTCTGTAGGGGGCCAAACTCCTAGCCAAGGGTCACTAGCACTGCAAGATCACTACTGTGCTTATACATGCCTTCCTTTGGTCCCCTAATAAGCCACAGCCTCGAGATGGGTCTCCCATGGCTCCCTCTTGCTGGGATGCTCTGAGCCCTCGCTCTTTCCTGGCTTCTTCCTCTCTCCAGATACTGTGCCAATTCCACATCTCGTGAAGGGCCCCCGGAGACCCACACAGTAATGAGCCTCTCTATCCCCTGGTGTGGTGCTTTTCATCTTCATCATACTTAACTACCATCAGAAGTGACCCTGTCCATAAAGTTCCCCGCCACGACTCCGGCCCACAGATGGTAAACTCCAAGAGATGAGGGTCTTGCCTGTTTGGGCCACTGCTGTCCCCCGTCAAAGGAAGGGGCCTGGCATACAGTAGGCATTCAATAGCTTTAGAGGATATTACTGAAAGAAATACTTTATAATTCACTTAATATTTAATAATACTTAATAATTCACTCCAAGTAGACTTGGAAATTGTTATTTGTAAGTTAACTAAATTCAAAAATGGTATAGAGGAAAGAAGGCCAGGTGGAGCAATCACAAAACAGAAATTTATTTCCTAGATGGACTTTTTTCCCAGCTATAATGGTCAATATAAAATTCTGGATCTTGGGCTGATTTGGAGAGTATAAAAATAAGAAAGCAGGTCTGGGGGTACAGCTTATGGTAGATAATGTGCCTAGCATGAGAAAGGCTCTGGGTTCCATCCCCAGGACCACAGAAAAATAAAAATTAAAATGTGTAAAATTATCTTCAGGTTTTGTATATTAGGTGTGTATAAAAACATAATGAATTTTGTTTTTAGATTTGGGTCCCATCCCCAAGTGGGGATACATTTCATTATGCATATGCAAATACTACAAAATTTTTAAAAATCTAACATCCAAAACGTTTCTGATCCCAAGCATTTAGGATAAGGGATATTCAACCTATATTAAATGCTTTAAAAAACCTTAAGATGCAAATATATGTATGATTATAACTTTACACAGAGAATTACTACAATATTATTTACATAAGCACCTTCCTTAGCATATTTAAAATAGGCTTCGACTTAGAAAAGCTGATTTAGAATCAACACTTTAGACAGTCATCTAGTATATAAATTGAATCATTTCTACAAACGAGGGCGAGTATATAACTGTGTCTATTCTCAGACTGTTGTTTTTCTTTCTCACTGTGCCCACTAACAGCTGCCTTCACTCTTGAACAAATTTTTTGTGACTATTTATTTTCTTTTTTAAAAATCCTTTTACTATTTATATTATGTAGTGTATATTCTTGTAAAATTTTTAGAAAGTACTGAAAAGTATAGAAGAAAACAAGAGCACCTGTAGCATTAACACTCTAGAGGTGTTTTAGTCATCTTTTTGTCACTGTGACCAAAATACCTGACAAGCGCAACTCTGAGGAAGAACGGTTTCTTGGCTAATGGTTTTATAGGTTTCAGTCCATGGATGGCTGGCTCCAAGGCAGAAGTGGCTAAGCGGCAGGGCTTTAGGGCATGGAAGAAGAAAAAGAGCCACTCTTACCTCATGGCCTCCAGAAAGTGGGGGTGGGCGACAGGGGGCAGGAAAAAATGCAGTGCCCAAGGCCATACTCCCAGTGACCCACCTTTTCCAGCCATCCTCCACCTCCAAACCTGGCTACACTGTCTAAAACATGAGCTTCTCTGTGGAAGGGAGGGCATTTTATATTCAAACTATAACACGAGGTACCAAAGAAATTATTTTCAAATGTTTCCTTCCAAATTATTTTATAAAACTGAAATTGCATGTGACAAGCTATTTTTTACAGAGCACAGAAGTGAATGAGATACAGATGGCATAGGATGATGCAATAGGAATCTGGTTCTGATTCTACTTCTTAGGAGCTTGTTGGCTTGGGCAAGTTATTTAACTTCTCTAAGCCTCCATTCTCTTGTCTGCAAAATGAGAAGTAATTTCTCCCACAAAAGAGTCGTTGGGAGCATGCAGTAAAATAAAATGTGTAAATTGACTGACACAGTGATGCTTGATCACTACAGTCATATTATCAGTACTGTTAACAATAATGTCTTTAAAGGTGGAAGCTTCAGTCTTGAAGAAAGGGTTTAAATTGAAGCAAACTTGGCTTGAGCCAGATATAAGGAACAGGTTTACTCTTCCCGGAGAATAGCAGTCAAGGACATAAAGGCTCAATGGGGCGCCTATACCCCCCTCAATCTGGCCTCAACTGAAGGAGAGTGATCAGAGCTCTCTGGCACTAGCCCACTGCAGAAAGGCTAAACATGGCCAGCTGTAATGCTTCCCCTGAGCACTCTTCATGATGAAGGACCCAGCACCACAGTCAGCCTCCAGCCTTCTAAGGATGGACTCAGTAGAGAAAGTTGCCTTGCCAGAGAACTCATTAAGTCTGGGGGTAGTTCACAACCCAGGCTGATGATGTGGGCACAGAGGCCAAGACAATTCTGCAAGCTCATCCCATTTTCAGATTATTAAGATGACAAAGATGTTATCTGATGAAGATTTTAATGTAGCTATTATAAAAATGCTTTTATGAGTAATTATAAACATGTTTGAAACAAATTTTTTAAAATACAGTGAAAATATGAGCTATAAAGAGGAAACAATATAAAGTTGTGAACTAAAAACCACAATAACTAAAGTGTTTTTCTTAAAAAAAAAAAAAAAAAGTCAATGGATAAGTTTAGAGCAGGATGGGAAACAACGTAAAAAATCAAATAGATGAAGTTGAAAATAGAACAACAGCAGTTAGTTTATCTGAAGAATAGAAAACAAATTGGGGGAAAAAAAGGAGCAGAGCTTTAAGTATCTTTGGGACTAAAACAGAAAGATTTAGCACTAGTGTCATCAGAGTCCTGGGAGACTGAGAAGAAGGACTAGGTTTGAAAAGTCCTCCAAGACATAAAGACTGAAAACTTCCCCAAACTGGGAAAAGACATAAGCCTACAGATTCAAGAAGCTGATGAAGGGCTAGGGATATAGCCTAGCACATGTAACACTATGAGGTCCGTCTCCAGCACCACCACCACCAACAAAAAAAAAGGTGAGAAAATCCCAAAAAATATTAACTCAAAGAAATCTGCACTAAGTAAGGCATAGTATAGTCAAATTTCTGAAAACTAAATACAAAGAAAAAAGCCTAATAAGACATGACAATTAGCTGTAGAGAGAAACAATTTGAATGACAACAGATTTTCCAAAGAAGCCATAGAGTCCAAAAGGAACATGGCACAACAATTTTCAAGTCCTGAAAAAAGACACGTCAACCTGGAATTTTACATCCAGGGAAAATATCTTTCTGGAATGAAGCAAAAGTCAAGACATTCTCAGAAAGAAAGAGAGCAAAGAGAACTTTTTCACTAGAAAGCCTATACTAAAATAATAATAGGAAGAAGAAGATAAAAATAAAAGACTAAGCAGGCTTCATTTAAAAAAATCTTGGGACATTAGGGAGAAGGAAAGAGCACACAAGTAAAAACATAGATAATTTTTCTTCTCTTGGGTTTTCTAAATGATGGACTATTGAAGCAAAAACTATAACACTATCTGATGTGGTTCTCTATGTAAAGGACGTATTTTAGATAATTATACTATACATAGGGCGACCAAAGAAAGTTAAGTTTCTATAGTCCATCTGAACTGGTAAAATGTTGACAACAGTAAATAGTACTGTTCTGTGTATATATAACGTACTACTTAGAGAAACCACTTAAAACACTAAAAGACATACACTCAAAGAGCATTATAGAGGCAAAGACATTCTTAGAAAAAAAGTTTCAAGTAATCCACAGGAATGGAAGAAAAAGAAAGCCATGAAATGAAAAACACAGGAAAAAAAAAAAAAACAGAGAAAACAAAAAATGAAATAGCATACTTAAGTCCTAGAATCAATAATTACATTAAATGCGAAGTCTAAATATACAATTTATTTTCATTTTTAAATTTTATTTATTTATGTATTGCGGTACTGGGGATTAAACCCAGAAGCATTCTACCTCCAAGCTACACCTCCAGCCCTATTTTTTATTCTTTATTTTGAAACAAAGTCTCACTAAGCTGTGGAGGGCCTCACTAAGTAGCTGAGGCTGGCTGGAACCCAGATCCTCCTGTCTCAGCCTCCCAAGTACTGGGATTACAAACATGCACCACCACTCCTGGCTTAAATATACAATGTAAAGACAGAGACTGGCAGAGGGATTAAAGCACATTAACTAACTATATGCTGTCCACTAGATACTCAGTTCAAATATAGTAACGTAGATCTTAACAATAAGTGAATGGAAAGCAATAGGCTATGGAAGCATTAATTAAAATAATATAGGAGTAACTATGCTACTATCAGATACAGTAAACTTTAAAGCAAAAAAAAAAAAAACTTAACAGGAACAGAAAGGAACATCACAGCATTACATAATGATGAAAGAATAAGTCTGTCCAAGCAGACAGAGCAATCATAAATGTGTATATACCAAACAACAGAGCCAAAAAGTTAAAATATGTGGGGAAAAAAGACCCTGGTGGCATTGAACAGAGAAACAGATAAATCCATGATTATAGTTGGAGATCTAAACACCCCCTCTCAAAACTGGAGAAGACAAAATCAGGAAAGATATAATAACTCAACATCACTATCAATAACAGGATCTAATTGACATTTAGACAGTATTCCATCCAATAAAAGCAAAATACACATTCTTTTCAAGTGCCAATGAAAAATATCAAGGCATATCATGTCCTGGATCATTAAGAAAAACACTCAACAGCTTTTAAATAATTGAAATCATACAAAGTGTATTCACTGACAACAATGGAATCAAACTAGAAATCAATAATACAAAGAACATCTTCAAATCCTTGGAAACTAAACAATATGCTTTCAAATATTTAATATGCTGAGAGAATGTCTAAAGAAAAAGTTTAAAATACACTGAACTGAATGAAAATGAAAATACAACATATCAAAACACGTAGGACACCACCAGAGAACTGTTGAAAGGAAAATTTATACTACCAAATGCTTACATTAGATAAAAGAAAAAGTCTAAAATCAATAATCTAGCATCCAAGAACCTTGAAAAATAAGGGGGCACCAAAATAAGCACAAGGAATAATAAAATAAAGAATACAATTTAATAAAATTGAAGTCAAACAAAAAATAGAGGGAAAAATCAATGAAAGAGAGAGCTAGTTCTTTGAAAAGATCTATAAAATTGACAAATTTCTAGCAGGACTGGAAAGTAAAATGAGAGAATATATAAATATTAAGGATAAAATAGGGGATATCATACACACACAAAGTTGGCAACTTATATGGAAAGGACCAATTTTTCCAGCAACACAAATCACCACAACTCATCCAATATGAAACATGTAATTTGAATAGCCCCATGACTGCTAAGGAAAATTTTAGAGTTCCCAAAAAAAGAAATCTGCAGGCCCAGATGGTTTCACTGGAGAATTCCATGAAATGTTTAAAGAAGAATTAACACCAATTCTATTCAATGTTTTCCAGAAAGTAGGTGAGGGAATACTTCCCAAATCATCTTATGAAGTTAATATGCTCTGACACCACAGCCAAATAAAGACAGTACCCAAAGCACAGACCAATATGCCCTGTGAATACAGATGCAAAAATTATTATCAAAATATCAGGAAAACAATTAAGCAATATGTACAAAAATTATGCCCCATGACCAAGTGAGGTTTTTCAGTAATGCAAGACTAGTTCAGTATTCAAACATCAGTCAATATGATCGCTGTATTAACAGGTTGATTAAAAAGAAGCAATGCAAGCATCTGACAAAATTCAACACCTGTCCATGATTTAAAATGATCAGGAAGCCGGGTGTGGTGGCTCATGCTTGTAATCCTAGCATTTGGGGGCTGAGACTGGAGGATCCAGTTTGAGGCCAGCCTCAGCTACCTACTGAGGCACTCCACAACTTAGTGAGACCCTGTTTCAAAATAAAGAGTAAAAAATAGGGCTGGGGTATACCTCAGAGGTAGAATTCCCCTGAGTTCAATCCTCAGTACTGCAAAAAAAAAAGAAAGAAAAAATAAAATTATCAGGAAAACACACACACACACACACACACACACACACACACACACACACTGCCTCTAGAAAAATAATGGTGATGGTTTAGTATATATTACTGATTCTTTTGCATAAACTAAAATATTTTTCTACGTGCATATATGTTATATCTCTTAAACCCCAAATGGAATTATGCTATAGTTACACAACTTGCTTTTCTTATTCAGTATATTTTGGGAATTTTTATATATCAGTATTTCATGTCTACCAATGGCAACACAGTTTTTTACTGAATGGTTATGCCATAGTTAATCATCTTAAAATAGTAAAAATATGTTTTTTCTTTCTCTTTCAACACTATTCCTGGAAACAACTATTTATTCATTTGTGCCAGTGTATTTCTGGTACCATTTCCTAGGAGAAGAAATTGTTAGACCAAATGGTCTTGCCTATTTTGAAATGTAACAGATTTTGGCCATTGCCCTCCAAAGATATTGTACCAATTTACACCTTTACCAACAAAGTATGAGATGTAGTACCTGTTTGCCCATATCCTCAACACAGACAGATTTTTAAAAACACAGAGGGTTTTTTAAATCCCTTAAGTGTAATATTTGTGACCACAATGGAAACTTGGAGTAAAATATGTCCACATATGTAGGAGTTTGGGTTCAGACACAACTAATAAAGGTAAGACAACAAGACAAGGGCAGGCTTGAGAAATAGACAGGGAGACAAATGAATGATGGACAGACAACTAATAGATATTTGTATGTGTGCCAAAGGCACAGAAATATGAAATGTCATTTGATTCAGTTGAACATTTTTTAAACATACAACTTTCAACGCACCCAAAGGCAAATGCTATGACTATATTGGATGATTTCAGTGGTAAGGGAAATACTAAAATCTATTAAAAAAAAAAAAACTTCAAAATTAGACTAGTTATATTAAGAGCCACAGTCCTACAGGCTGAGCAGAGGTTTCTAGCAGGGCATGCAAAAGATGGGGGCAAAGCTCCTAATAGCTGGGAGCTCAGAGGAGCAGCCAGAGCATTGGGTACCTGAGGGGAGAGGGATGGTAGGGAGAGTGTTCACAGGGCCGGGGCAGCAGAGAGAAGATAGGTACTTGGAAGCACAGAGACTCTGTGCCACTCAGACTCCCTACAAGAGAACCCTGCTTTCTATGCAGCAGCTAGGAGCCCACCACAGAGTGTGTGCACTTTCCCTGGCCTCCCTGCAGGGTGCTTGCTTATGCAAAGGTGCTACAGCTGGTCCCTTTCTGCCTAACATTGGATCTCTACCGCAGACCCCAGGCTGCTCTTGGGAATCCATCCAAGTGTCAGATCCGTCTGTGGCTGCCTGCTCTCCGTCATCCCTCATAAGTGTTTCCTCCATTGCATCTCTGGCTTGTCTGATGGCACCTTGGCATCTATTTCCGGAAGAACCAGAACAGCCACAGAGTCTATGACTGTGTGCCCAAGAAGGACGTTGGGTGGAAGCTCAGCGTGTGTGATTACCAGAGCCTTGTGCTCTGCTGTGGTGCAGGAGAGCCAGCTGAGCAGCCCTCCCAGAGCTTAGGGAGGACCATCCCCACACCAGGCCACACTTTTTGCTATTACTTCCTGGTGAAGAATAACTGAACTATCTTCAGTGCCTTGATGAGAAGGGAGAGTGGGGGCAGCTCGCTCCATTAGGCTCCATGCCACCGTGCTGGGTCTCAACCAGATAGATCATTTCCTCTCTCAGAGCTTTGGGGTCCTCACCTGTAAAATGAGAGAGCTGGACTACATAAACTCCAGGACCTTTCAGCTTTCTGGTCCAAAAATTATGTTGCAATTTCAAATTTGAAAAGATGGTCTTTACTATCAAAGACAAGGATTTCCTTTGTACCTATTAACCAATGAACAGGAAGAACCTTTCTTGTGATAGTGCAGTTACTAATACCAGGGTGTGGTGGCTAACTAGGCCCGGGGGAGGGGCTGGGAGGCTAGAAAATGGATAAGGGAGGAGGGGCACTAAGAACTCAGGGTGCACTGAGGGGACAGGTATCATCAGGTTGCTGCTGGGAACACAGAAGGTACAGAGATCATAGCCACCTTTGCTTGCAATGACTTCTTTAGAACTACAAAGGTTTCACAGGCTTTTAAAAAAACAACCAAAATATACATGTATAAATTGCTTAAGGGTTGTCATTGCTCAAAGTATCACAGTATGATGTTTCTGTTTCCAAATCTTTCTCTATTTTATATAAATTTATAGATCTGGTCTAGTATACATTTTTTTTAAAAAAGTAAAAAAAAAAATAGAAGTTTGTTTTATTGTTTTTGTTTTTGTTTTGTTTTTTTGCAGTGCTAGGAAGCTAGGGTTTGAACCCAGGGCCTCCCACATGCTAGGCAAGCACTCTATCATGGAGCTATAACCCCAGCCCCAGAAACTCATCATTTTTAAAAACAAAATTATTTTAGGAGATCCAGAAATTCATGTAGAAACAGTTTTAGTCCCAGCCAGCTCCCAGGAGGTAAAACATGCATAGGAAACACAACCACCTACATACTGTCTTTTCTTGTATTTCAAATAAGCAGCACAAATTTAACAAATTCAAAATAAGACTCTTGACTTTCATCCTGTTGCACTCCCCAAAGCCACCCCTCGAGATCCCAGAGTTTCCCTCTCATAAAATTAGGGCCTGACATTCATCTCCTTGCTCAGGCTAAAATATGGGAGTCAGCTTTGATCCCTTTCTGATCCTTCGTGCTGCACATCCAATGTTTCAGTAAGTCCTGTGGACCTGCTTTCAAAGTATATCCCAAGTCTGCCATTTCTCCCTGGGTCTGGGACCAGGGCCCTGAGGTGAGCCCCATGTGCTCTTACCTGGATTGCTACATTAAGCTTTTGGACTGACTGACATCCGTGTTTCCCATGCACCAAGGGAAACCTCTTTTTTTTTTTTTCTTTTTCTTAAAGGCAAAATGAAAACGAGGTTTAAGCTACTATGCCAACTTTCCATTACACTTGGAATAGATCCCAACCCTTTTGGCCCTACAAAGCCTGGCCTCTTTCCCACTTTCAAGCTCCTTCCTTCCATGCCTTTGCCTTCAGCTCACTTGCCTTTCTCAGCTATGTGGAGCTCCTCCAGGTCTGTCCCCTCTGCTGAGACACTCTTATCCACCATCTCCACATGTGCCTCCTTTCAAACATCCTTTCCTACACAACCTCAAACAGCCACCCAGCCAGCCATCTCATCTGCAAGCGCTCACAATAATCTGCAAGAATTTAATCACTTGTCTAGTTTCTCCCTCACTAAAGCCCATCACCCATGACAAGCAAGGACATGGCCTTGATCTGCACTGTGCCCCTAGTTTCTAAACCAGTGCTTGGTGTGCAGTGATGCTCAGTAAATATTTATTGAATGAAAACATACATATGTATCTAGGATTTAAAAAATAATGGTTTTGATTATCTTTTTAACTTGTACTTTTTACTTAAAAATATTACACAGACACCGTTCCATGCCAGTATGTATACAGAATGGCACCCCCCCCATAACAAGATATCATACTATGTACCACACTTTACTAAATAATTTCTCACTTGGATGTGGTAGCACAGACCTATAATCCCAGTATTTGGGAGGTGAGACAGGAGAATCACAGATTTGAGGCCAGCCTCAGCAACTTAACCAGACCCTCAGCAACTTAGCCAGATCCTGTTTCAAAATAAAAGGGCTAGGGTATAGCTTGAAGGTAAAATACCCCTGAGTTCAACCCCCAGTACCAATAATAACAATAATAATGATTTTCCAACTGATAGACATTTAGATCATTTCTGTTTGGGTTTTTTGGTTTTTTGTTTGTTTTATTTTGGTGCAACTAATAGTGCTTTAATACAATCTCTTCTGTATATATTCTTGTACCCTTGGATAAATGTTTTCATAGACTAAGTTCCAAGAAGTGGAATTGCTGCTTTAAAGTCTTAGTTTCCCTTAAAGACATAACTGTGGTCTCAGAGAATGTGCATGGGCTTCATTTCAGAAGATCTGAGTGAGACTCTTACCTTTTCCATGGACTTGCTCTGTGACTGCCTATACCTGCATTTGGGATAATAAATATGTAAGTAGCTCCTAGAATGTAAGGTTCTATACAAACGGAAAAATTATTTATCAAGTAGCATAGTGGTTAAGTATATGGGCTCTGGAGCTGCATTCCCCGAGTGCTGTACTATTACTTGGCCTTTTTATGCTTCAGTTTTGTCAATTATATATGATGGGAACAAAAATAATATACATCCCATAGAACTGTTGTTAAGGATTTTGTAAATTAATAGGAGTAGAATACTCAGAAAACTGAGTAGCATGTAGTAAATACTATGTAAGTACTACCATTGATGTTATTGCTGCTGATGTGATTTATTTTGGAGCATGTAGCATTACATCATGAAGAACAATGTTTTAGTTAGCTTTTGTTGTCACTGTGACCAAAATACCTGACAAGCACAACTTAAAGGAAGAAAGGGTGTTTTGGGCTCATAGTTTCAGAGGTCAGTCCATGGTAAGCCAGCTCCAAGGCAGAAACTGTGGTGTAAGGACTTTAGGGTATGGTGGAGGAAGATAGCCACTCTCACTCATGGTGGCCAGGAACTAGAGAGAGAGAAAGAGAGGAACATGTAGAGCTCCAAAGGCCACAACTCCAGTGACCCACCTCCGCCAGTCATGTCCTACCTCTGAACCTGGCTGCATGGTCTAATACATGAGCTTTTCTAGGGAACACTTTATATACAACCGTAACAAAGAGAGTTAACCAAATACTACTTCTTCTTCTCCCCCTCCTTTGGTGCTACAGATTGAACCCAGGGGCATTCTACCTTTGAGCTGCACTCTCAGCCCTTTTTTCACTTTGAGACAGGGTCTCATTAAGTTATCCTGCACTAGCCCGGAACCCACAATCCTCCTGTCTCAGTCTCCCAAGTACTGAGATCACAGGCATGTGCCACCACTCCTGACAACTAAATACTTCCTGATGCTTTTTTTTTTTTTTGCTTAATTAAAAGGCTCATATGTCTTCACAAATTCTAAGTTTTTCTCTATTTCCTTCTCTTGACATACCTTAATAAATGTGTCATCCTTTGCAACTTGCTCATACAGAATACTACATATTTGTCAACTCTACCTTCACAATATGACACTCAAACACTGTACTGAAAAAAAAAAAAAATCCTAACATTTCTCAATGGTTCCTAGAAAATAAACACAATGACAGAGTGCTTCTCTGAGAATATATGTATATGATATGTATATATTTTTAAAAGGAGAAGGAAAAAGAAAAGAAAAGGAACTGGCTGTTACTGTATTTTACCACCAGGTACCATCAACAAGAGCTACTGGTGATTATTTGTGGTGTACTAACCTTGACATTCAGATGGTGAGTCCACAAGAGACAAAGCTCAGCCCTATTTGCAGAATTCTGAGCCATGCCACACTGATGAAACAGAGCAGCTACAGAGGACACAGTTAAACCCCTAGGCTGGTACATGTTAGATGACGTGAGGTTTCCCAGGAACACAGCGGGACACGAGAGTCATGGCACTGGGGAAAGAGAAGGCTATTTACAACTCACAAAACAGCACTGATGTATGGTTCTGTTTACTATGTGACCATTATCTTTGTATATTTGAAATTCTAGACTTTCTCTCTTTCCTCCCTTCTCCTCCTCCTCCTTTCTCTTTCCCAGGAGCTCATTTGCTCATTTGCTCATTTTCCAAAGTCCATTTTGGAGACAGAGAACACATCCACAGGGGTCAAAAGTGGGCTAACCATGAATTTTCTCTCAGCTTATGGATATACTCACAACCTCTGTCAAAACAAAGGGCTTCCTATGAACCCCATAGGATGAAATCCTTTCAGATCAAAGCTTGTTTGGATGATACTAGTTAAAACCCAGGATGTAAAGGTATCTTTAAAGAACACTTAAGGCAGTCAGACCTTTCACCAATATGTGTTTAACTGACTCATTTAATTGATATTCAATAAAGATTTGCAAACAGTACTACCTTTGCAATCGGTAGGCTTTTAATACTGAAAACCTTTTTTGGAAAACTTGAAATTCAGGATCTTAAGACTAATTTAAAGAGTTTTCAATTTAAAAAATTTTTTATTGAAACCTGTGATTGAACTTTAAAAGAAATGAATTGGTCCAGCCAAATTTATTAGGCTAGCACTTCTGGCCTATCTGCTATCTGTTCTCACTCCGTGTTTTCAATATTGTCTCTGGCTACTGCCCTATAATCATGCTATTCTGTTAAGAGTTCCTCAGAGCTGGGTGTAGTGGCACATGCTTGTAATCCCAGTACTTGGGAACACTGAGACAGAATCATAGGTTCAAGGACAGTCTCAGCAAGTAGTGAGATTCTCATCAACCTAGCAAGACTCTGATTCAAAATAAAGAAAAAAAAATTGTTTACTCTGGTTCAATCCCAAGTAAAACACACACACACACACACACACACACACACACACACACACACACACACACAGAGTCCCTCAGTCCTTCTATCTATCTTCCTTAACCATGCTGACTATTCTGGGCAGGAACTTTCACAACAGATGCTAGGATATATACCCCAACTAGTTCAGCAATAATCATCTATAGCTCTGTCCAGAACCAAATCAGCCTCCTTTTGAAGAATACCATTTCCCCAACTCCAACCCTATGGCCTGAGGAGTTATGAGGGCTGTCAATCATGGACCCCACATACCTAGCTTCAATGTCTGGTCTCTGATCAACCAGGCCAAATAGAATTCTTCTCTGGGACTTTCCTAATTACAACATGCAGGGAAAAGACTATCCTTCAAAAAGAGCTAAGCAGGAAGCTGCTCACAGCATGATAAGGAAGTGAACAAAATCTGCTGGCAACGAGAAAGAAAAGTGGAGACTGAGTTGATCCAGTCTTGGCTACATTTAAGTTCCTTAAGACCAGATCAAAACACCCTTCCTGTTCTTTGGTGATGTGATCAATACATTCATGACTTACACTTAAGCTACTTCAGGCTGGATTTCTGCTACTTACAACCTATCAGTTGCTGACTGCTTCTGATTGTTTTGCAAAAGATTCAGATTACTCATGTGGTCATTTTTTTTTATTGATCCACAGTGAAAGCTGATGGCAAATTAAACTTAAAAATGCCAGGTTGGAAGCCAGGCACAGGGGTACACACTTGTAATCCCAGTACTTAGGAGACTGAGACAGGAGGATTGCAGGTTCCTGGTCAGCCTCAGCTACTTAGTGAGGTCCTCTGCAACTTAGTGAAACCCTGTTACAAAATAAAGAATAAAAACTAGGACTGGGGGTGTAGCTCAGAGGTAGAATTCCCCTGGGTTTACTCCAAAGTGCCACAAAAACAAACAAACAAACAAACAAAACCTGGTTGGGTGTAATCCCAGTACTTGGGAAGCTAAAACAGGAATATCACAGGTTCAAGACTAGCCTCAGCAACACAGCAAGACTCTCAACAACATAGTGAGACCCTGTTTCAAAATAAAAAAATAAAAAGGGCTGAGGATGTAGCTTGGTGGCAAAATGTCCTTGGGTTCAATCCCCAGTAAAACTTTACACACACACACACACACACACACACACACACACACACGCCTGTAGTGATAGCATTTACCTACATTGGTTTCATAATTGCCAAAGTTAAACATATGCATTGCTAAATATATTTATGAAGACTAGGGCAGGTGTAGATGATGAGTATTTCAGATGTCTGTACATATATAAGCATATATAATGATCTTATTTATAAAATTTGGTCTATGTATATAATCCTATATAGCCTGCATTTTCCATATTTGGACATCATGATATATCAGTTCATATAGATCTGCCTGATGCTTGGTGGTTTAAATGTTTTTGTTCAAAGTGTATCCTCTTAAACAATTGTTATTGGTAATGTCACTATAGTGTGTGTGGTCTCATTGAGAGAATTCTTACTTAAAGCCCAGAGGCTTTTGCTATTGGGTTTTTATGTGCAGTTTTGAAAGAAGTTGAGTATCTTGTTTTTCATTTCCGTGATATAAATCATGTCATACTATTGGCAGAATTTCAAGTACTCTCTCCATTCAGGGTTGAACCACAAAAGAGAGCTATCAGGCATGTGTCTGGCAGTTTGTGAGGTGAATTTAACATCAAATAAAGTGAAGCATCCAGACAAAACAATAAAACCTGCTCACCTTGGACACAGCTTCAACATCAAGAATCACAGAAATAATAACAAAAACGAATGCAACAGCAGCATTTATTGAGCACCTAATAGATGCGGGGGTGTTTCCTAAGCACTTTAACATCAATTGCATCATTTAATAGAAGTTAATAAGGTCATTGGAATCAAACTGAGGCTCATTCTGGAATCAAGATGTTGCTGGGGTATAAGCTAGGGTATTGAATGTGAGAGTAGATTATTTGTATGTAGGATCTTTCAAAGGACAAAAACCACAAAATTTAAAGATCTTAATTGGCCTTACTTTTTATTTTAGAATCAGGTAACACTTCATCCCATAACATAAATTGTTCCAATGAATCAGAGAAAAGGGTTGAAGAAGGAAAAAAAAAAAAGTAGATTGGTTATTTCAAAATTATTTTCCTCCAAGGCAAGAACAAGGAGGCAGATCAAAGAATAAATAACCTGATTAACATCAGGTCTTGTGAGGTTACCTTTTTGTTTATCTATGGATTAAGGCAGAGGGAATTTCATTATCATGCCAATTGAAACTGGCCTGTTTGGGGCCTGATCTGTGGAGGTAGTCAGATAAACAACTTAGTTTCAGGTTGTGATGTGCAACTTTAGCACCAGTGTGATTCCATTTTTATTTTTAGCCTAGTCTGTTGGGGCCTAGTGTGGAAGCTTAGTCCAAAACAATGACCTTCTCTAAGTTTTTATTTAATAGATCCAAACAAAACAAAGATGATAAATCCTTGTAGCAACTGAAGAAGTCAAGTGTTAAGACAGGGATTTGAGGAAGTTCATTTCCCTTGGTCTTTATGGGACTCTGGTGAGGAATGACTGCAGAGAGAGAAGGGACGGCTGCCCCAGAGTTTCAGAGTTCGGGAAATAAGGAGAATCTACTATGGGAAGTGTCAGGAGGCAAGGGGGAGACTGACAGCTGCTTGTGTTTGAAAGGTGGTTTTTCCTCTCCAGGCACAGATCCTACGTAAGAGTCCTTCAAAACAAGAGAAGGGAAAGCAGAGGAAAGGAGAGGTCTCCATGGCTTCTCAGCCTTTTGGCTAAGATCAAGTGTAGAAAGGAGAGGTCTACTGGAGGACCATCAGAAAGACTCTGGGAAAGTTTAACGCAGAGTTTGCAGTATTAATACAATCATCTACTGTGGGGAGAGCCAACAATTTCAGACAAGAAGTATCCTTAATAATCAGTATAAGGAACCAAGGCTTGTTGGTATATACTAGGATACTCCTGATTCAGATTTTATGCAGACTTTCAGAGTTAGCACAAGCCTCCTGTATTATAATCTGCAAGAGCTGCCACAACAAAATACACAAGCTGAAGGAGCTTTTACCCCAGAAATTCAAAGCTGGTTTAATGTTGGAGGTTAATCACTATGATAAATCCTATAAAACAGAGAATAAGGGGGAAAAAAACGGGTTATCTCAATAAATATCTAAATGGTATTTGATGAAATGGCACATCCATTCTTTATTAAAAATAAAAATATTACAAATTCTAGGAATTTCTTTGATAGAAATATTCACACATGTACTCAAAGATATATAAAAGAAGATTTAAAAAGAAATAAAAGTCAAAACGGAAAGTGGGAGGCAAAATTATGTTCATTCCTAGATAAGGAAAATTTTTTATGCAGGAAAATATGCTACAAAATCATTCCCTTTCCTACAAAACAAATAACCAGTTGGAGTTATAATAAATAATATGGGAAGTTCCTGTTTACAGTAACTGCCTGTGTTAATTTGCTAGGGCTGCCACAACAAAACACACAGGCTGGGTGGCTCAAAGAGCAATTTGTTTCCTCACAGCTCTGGAGACTGGAAGTCAAGATCAAGGTGTCATCAGGCTGGCTTCTCCTGAGGCCTTTCTCCTTGGTCTGCCTTCCTGGTGTGTCCTCACATGGCCCTTTCTCTGTGTGCAGGCAGCCCTGGTGGCTCCGTGTCCTAATCTCTTCTTATAAGGACATCTGTCAGATTGAATTAGGGTCTACTCTAATGACCTCGTTTATTTATTTGTTACTCTAATGACCTCATTTATTTATTTGTTTGTTTATTTTTTTTATGGTACTGGAGATGGAACCCAGGGGCATTCTACCTCCAAACTACACCCTCAGCCCTATTGTATTCTTTTTTTTTATGTTATTCTTTTATTTTGATACGGGGTCTCACTAAGTTGCGCAGGGCCTCACTTAAGTTGCTCAGGCTTGCTGTGAACCTGCGATCCTCCTGTCTCAGCCTCCCAAGTACTGGGATTTCAAGCGTGTGCCACCACACCCAGCTTTTAATGACCTCATTTTAACTTAGCCACCTTTTAAGGGCTGTACAGTCACATTCTGAGGTACTGAGCCTCAGGATTTCAACATAAGAATTTGGATGTATTGTTAGATTTCAGCCCTTAACATCCTTAGAAAATTTACAATACCTAAATAGAACCCTAAGATGATATATTAACAATCTAGAGCATTGGTTTCCAAAATAAGCAATACCAGCCCCAGAGGGAGATGCTGGGACAATCTAGGGGTGGCAGAAGTTACCTCAGGTGCACTTGGGGGGTGTTGAATAAAAATAAGGGGTGGTGAAAGCACCTGAAGGGTCACTGGGTAATTTTTTTCCCCAAAAAGGGGGTGGTAAGCTAATAAGTTTGGGAATCTATTATCTAGATGAAGGCAGCTATACTATGGAATTTTGTTGAAATACATATAAGAACACTTGAATAAATGGAGATATGCAGCATGTTCTTGGTGGGAAAGTCTTAGTATTATAAAGTTTCAATAACATATCGGTGTCTTCCAAATTACTTTATATGTCTAACACAATTCTAACCAAAAGCCCAATTGATATTTTTCACACCTCTTGCCCTTTTTCATTTGTCTTCCATATATAATATCTTGCCGTTCGTGGTATATGCTTCATTTCTAATGGGTGTACCATCCTTGGCTCACATCCATCATTTTTCACTCCTAACCAATATTCCCAAATACTCTATACCTAGCAGTGGGAAACTACTGCCCTACCAGTCACTCACAATAGAATCTGCGGCTTATCTTTGAAAGTTCTGTCCTTAGTTCACCTATAAAGACAGTTCACCACAGTCATGTGCAGCTGTTCTCATTATAGTTAAACCTGACCCTTCAGTTACATTCCTATCTGCCCTCCTTTCCTCATACTGGAATTCTAACTCCGCACAGCACCATTCTAGATTTACCTTTCTAAAATATGATTTTCTTCATCTTCTTCCAAGTTTACAAATAATATATTCAATATCTCTACTGGGTGATCTCAGACAAGTTGGTTAATCACTGTGCCTCAGTTAACTAATCTATAAAATGAGAAGACAACAGTAGGCAACAGTAGGTACCTCACAGAGTTGTTATCAAAATGGAGGGAGTTAATAATTTTAAAACACTTAGAACATCGTATATGCATTTTCCTTCTTTCTTTCTTTCTTTTTTTTTTTTTGTGTGTGGTACTGGTGATTGAACCCAGGGACATTCTATCTCTGAGTTACACCCCTCAGGCCTATTTTTTATTCTTTATTTTGAAATAGGGTCTCACTAAGTTGGGGAGGGCCTCACGAATTGGCTGAGGCTGGCTTCAACCCCGTCCAGTCTCAGTCTCCCAAGTACTGGGATTACAAGCACGCGCCACCACATCCAGCTTTTTATATGCATTTTCTAAATGAATAAATAAAATGCATTTCTAAATGAATAAATAAATAAGTAAATGAATAAATAATTATCCCCACTGTTTTACCTGGGGCTTAACGTGTTCTTTCCTGTGGGTTTAGACTCTGTACTCCCTTGTCAGGTAACTATATATTCGGAAATACTTGAATATTTTGTCAATGAACAGGAGTGTTTATCATAACTAAATTTTTAATAGTAAAAGATTAAAAGTAACCTACATGTCCATGGGTAGAAAAAAATTCCTTTAGACGGTGCTGTCATACTATGGAAAACTATAGAAACAAGGTTAATTTGTAGGTAACAGAAACATTTTTTTAAAAAAGCAATTTGAAGAACAAGAAGACAATATACTCCCATGCACACTCATTTTGGGAAGAACAGGGAGGATAAGCATGAAGTAGCACAAAGGTCTGTGTTATGAAAAGAGGTAGTGTGATCTTCCTGCAATAAATGTTACTTTATAATGAGAGCTAACTAAAAACAAAAGAATAATGAAAGGGAAAAGCCTAAAATGTGCTTAAAATTGCCTATCTCTTGGAAAACTCATTTATCTAAGGATTAATTACCTTTAGATAACTTTGACATTCGGATTAATTTTATCTGAACTGAATGAAAATACTGATGGATTTGGGGTTGACCAGGAGTCAAATAGTAGGATTTGCTTCAGAACCTCCAGAATTTTATAAACATGTGGTAAATTAACATGTAGCCTGCATTTTTTGAGAAACAGACATTGACTTTTTTTTTCTTGTGAGATCCTGAAAGTCAACCAACACGTAATTACATGAGAAATTCGAATAGAATGGGAAGCAAAACTTTCCATCTTGTGTATGATGGTTAAGGGAACAGCCACACTCTTCAACAAACAAACCAGTCTCATTGGGAGTAAATGTCTACATAAGAGACTGGTTTTTCTCACCTTTTTTGAGACTCAATTCCACTACCAGAAGAAAACTCATGTAGTTGTAAATAAAGATAAGCATACTTGAAAACCCTTTTTCCCCACAGATGTTTGTCTTAAAGGGTTAGGGTTTTCCGAAGACAGCCCTCCATAAAGGGCAGCAAGAGGAAGTGAGTGGCCTTTAAGAAATGAGGAACACTGTGCCTTGTGACCATCTAAGTACCTGCTTGGTCTAGAAAATAGCCTTGTTTTTGTCATCGCTAGGCCTGAGGAAGCTAGGCCTTAGCCGCCACCTGGTGACGCCAATGACGCGCGAGGAGTCCCAGCTGCCGCAACTAGAAAGGCAGAGCCGCCGTCTCCTTTAAGAAGCTGACTCACGTGGATGGTGTGTTGTGTGCGCTCAGCTGGGAGGGGGGGGGTGGATCCTCCGTCTCACCACATTGGCCGCCTCGAGAGAGGGGGCAGAGTCAGCCTCTTTGATTGGCTGTACGAGTCCGAGGTGTCGGGCCGGGGGCGGGGCTAGCTGCAGTGAGCCAGCCCTGGGTCTGCAGCTTCAGGGAGGGGTGGGCCGCCAAACGAGGGGGAGGGGAGTTGGGGGAGGGTGAGCCGAGGAAGGGGCGGGGCCCAGCGGAAGGGGCAGGGTACCACGGGGAGGGGCGGGGCCTAGAAATGAAGAGCATTCTGGGCCAACCGGGAGAGCCGCTGACAAGAGAGGCGGAGCCACGCCAGGTGATTGACGCTGAGGCCCGACCAGGGAGAGGCGGGGCCAAGGCCGGGGCCTGACTAAACCTGGAGACTCGGGTGGCCGAGAGGGGCTTCGTCCCAGCAGAAGCGAGAAGCAGCTGGCAGTGCGGAAATCGCTGTCGCTCGGGGTGAGTGCCGCAGTGGGGACGGGGACCCGGGCCGGTGGGGGCTGAGGAGCCTCTCTGGGCCGGGCGGCTTCGAAGCCCTCGGGGAGCGGCCCCGGGGCGGGGGCCCAGGCAGGAAGTGCCTCTTCCTCGCCGCGCTCCCCCCGGAGTCCCTGCGCGGCCGCCGCCAGCACCTCTGGGCCGAGCCGGGCGCGGGGCTGCGGGCCGGCGGGGCGGGTCGAGCCGTTCCTCTTTGTGAGGCCCAGGCTCTGCGCCGCCGTCGGCCCGCCCCCGCCGCGCAGCTGGGCGGCCGGCGCGACCACAGGAGCCGCGGCCCCTCGGCGCCCCGCGGGCCTCGCTGCCGCGCCTTCACGCCGCGCCCCCGCTCTGAGGCCGGCCAAAGCCGCCAGCCCCCGGCGCCCTCGGGACCGTTTGCCCGGCGACCCCCCCGCCCCGCCTCGGCCGCCCCGCCCCCACCGGCCGCCGTGTCGGCCGCAGCCTCGGGGGCGCGCCGAGCTCGGCCCTGCAGGCCCTCGCTCCCGGGCGCGTCCCACCCCGCCCGACGTGGACGCCAAACTCGGCGCTGAGTTGTCGGGGTCGCGGTGACGCCGCGGCGCTCCCCGGCCGGGAAGCGTCCGGTGCCTGCACCGAGGGGTACTGCCCGCGCCAGGCGGGGTTGGCGCCTGCCTTCTGCCCCTTGGGGTGAGTGCCTGCCGCTCCTGCCCTCCTTCCTCCCTGGCCCCTGGGTGTGGGGTGACTGCTGGCAGCTGCCCGTGCTGCGGGCCCCGGGAGCCCGCGCCCGCCCAGCTGTTCTGCCAGTGTTTGTTGTGCTGGAGGAGGCCCCACCGCCGCCGCGCTCGCCGCCCTGCGCCTCCCAATTGGTCGGCGGACGTCACGTGGCCGCGATCAGCTGGTTTGGCCGCGCGGCGGTGGCCTCGCAGGTACCCTGCTGCAGCGGCTGGCGGTGTCTACCCCGCGCTGAGTCGCGGGGACGGAGTCCTTCCTGAGACTCGTTGACTGAAGGGTAGGTGTGCTCCTGCTACCCTTTTAGTCTCCACTCCTGTGCAGGTAGGTAAGACGAAAGAGTATTAAGACCAGCAGGAGTGAGAAACTGAAATACTACAAAGATGTGTTTAATCCTGACCCCGACTAATCTTCCTGTCAAGGGAGAGGCAGGGAAGGTGTACAACTCATTTATTTTTAAACTTTTTCTGTTTACAGAGCCCTATTGGTAATCTGAGGATTTTTATTCCAGATCTCCTTGGTAGATGGAAAACCTGAAGTAACCTCGGGTTAACTTTGTGTTTTGGGAAAATTAGTAGACTTGCTGGTGAAGTAACTGAGGTAATAGAATATGCATTAGCTGTCTTTGCATAGCCCCATATACAATGTTGTAGCTGAACAAAGAAGCAAAGAGCATGCAGTGTTTCCAGGGTACATACTTGTGCCAAATGTGAAGTACCTTGGTGGATTCTTTCTCTAAAAGTTAATTGCATACTTGTACTGAGTTAAGTAAGAAGGAAATTACACACAAAAGTTTCTTCTCTAGAAACTTACAATTTAGTAAAAAGTCACAAATAAAATTGAGTAAGTACAAAGTTAAATATTAGTGACTTAGTAAATGAGTGTTGTAAGAGTTCGAAAATGGGGGAGTGGGAAAAGAGAAGAAAGTAAGCCTTCTGGAATGGGTTGGTATTGATTAGATCTAAAAAATAAAGAGGCTTAGAGAGTTGCTACTGGGCAGGAGTCTGTGGTGAAGACCCTCCTAGCTAAACTAGCATTTAGGAAATTTACAACTAAAAATTTGACACACAACCTATTTTCCGTGTATCCCGATTATCTTTCTGGGTATGTGCTGAAACACCAGGTAGAATGTGTACCCTTATCTGGTCCAGTGTCTAATACACACTTTCTTTGTTTTGTTTTGTTTTTTCTTTTAGTGTATCTCTAACAACCATCTTATCTCTAGGAAGAGGACTTGGTTAAAAATGCTCAATTATTTATACAGGGAAACTAAGTAAATTGAGTTTTAACAGTAACTTTTCCAAACAAGGTTGATAAAGTAACGTATGTGCCTTTAGCCTGGCACAGTAGCCTGTAGTTCCACCTATGTGGAAGGCTGAGGCAAGAGGATCACTTGAGCCTACACGTCCTGAGGACTTGAGTCTGGGCAACAGAATGAGACCTTCATCTAAAAAGAAATAAAGCAAGCAAGGAAAAGTGGAGAGTTAGAAGAAAATTTTATTTGGGTGGATCATTGAGGACTTTTTCTAGACTTATTTGCCCCCCTCCTTTTTGTCCTTATAGAAGGAAAAAGAAGCAGGTTTAGAAACAACAAAGGGAAGTAAGGTTAAAAATCCTGCTGAGAGAAAAAAAATTTGTTACCACCTTCCAGAAATCAGGGTTTTTTTGTTTTTATATTGGAAGCTGTACTCAGGGGCATTCTGCCTCTGAGTTATACCCCTCAGGCCTGTTTTATTTTTTATTTTGAAACAAGGATTCCACTAAGCTGCTGAGGCTGGCCTTGAACCTGTGATCTTCTGTCTCAGCCTCCCAAGTACTGGGATTACACGTGCGTGCCACCATACTGGGCCAAAAAAATTTATGAGATAAGAATATAGGCCTAAATATATTCATCAGATGTGAAGATAGACCCAAGTGTATTTGTACCCAGAATATCCTTGTAGGCTATATAGTGTCTCAGTAGGTATATAAATCACTATTAATGTTCCTGATAATCCTATGTAGTAATTGGTGTGTAATGTAGGAACTAAAACTTAGGTAGATGTGAATATCCTATTTGACACTTGAATCAGGAAACCAGATAGTTAAATTATCCTCCAATCCAGCCAATTAAAAGTTTTTAGTATTGCATCACAACAAATATGAATTTGTCTTGCCAAGAGGTTTTTTGGGAGATTACCAATTCAGATTGTTTGCTGACTCATGGCATGCTGAGTTCTGTGACTAGTCTTATTTCGTAATGATGATTAAGCAGTATTATAGAAATATAGTAAACTTGGAAATCGCTTAACAAAACAAGCAAAAGAAAAAGGAATTATTTGGGGAGAGAAGAACAAAAAACATGCATGGTAATTACTGTCAACTGAGGACCTGATCCCACAAGCAGGACATCATTTGGCACAGCAAAGTAAACTGATCGAGTATTACAAGAGGATAACGTGGCTTTCTTGGGTTAATGAAGCCTTGACTTGGTAAATATTTTGTACAAAAATTGGAAAATTATTTTTGTGAATTAGTCACTTCCCCATGTAACTTTTCAATAGAATTTAGTCACAAATCAGTATGAAAGTAGTTGATGAAGTTATAATAGCATTAAATGTTTATTATAGTAATTAACCCAGCACTGTTAGAAATTATTTGAGTTTTTATTTTTTTTATTCCTTTGTTTTAGTGAGAGGAAATACTGAAAACCAAATATACAAGGATACATCTGCATAATTCCATTTTAGCAGAATCACTTCAAAACAAAACCTCTGAAATGGGCAGATTCCTTTAACCCTTCCTATGCTGGGCTTCCTACTAGGTTCCCTGCTGCTGTGTCTGTCCTTTTCTTTTGTGCTTCCTACTAGGTTCCCTGCTGATGTGTTTGTCCCCTCTAGTAGGGCCAGTGGTGTAGTTCCCTTGAGTGAGTGTTCTGTGGAAATGCCCTAAGGGGATAATTCCTTTACTTAGGGAAAGTAGATCTTTGAACTGGGTGTTTTTTCCATTGGGAGGTCCTATGAGATGCAAATAGATACCTTTTGTTCTCCCTGGTATTTTTAGAGCTGGAAAGTGGTGCCTTCTTTGGCTAATTCCATTTGCTGGGGTTGAAACCAAACGATTAATTATAGGGAGGGCAAGTACCTATTTTAAGACCTAGAATTGTGACACTTAAAATTTCAAGATGCTTTAGAAGGTTTCTAGCTTTCCTCCTGTTTATTTAATTTCTATCACCGGATTAGTTCTCGCTGCCAGAATTAATAGGAGGTGAAGCCAGTTAATTGTTACTGTTTCATGTCCCTTGTAAGCCTTGCTTTCCTCATTTGTGAAAGGAAGTTGGAATGGGATATGTTCAAGAAGATAATCTAGTTTAACTGACTTTTACTTGGCATTCATTGTGTTCTCAGGATATAGTATCTCCATTTAATTCTCATCACTCCAAGATAGATACTGCTATCACCATTATACAGATAAAGAAGCAGAGGATAATTTGCCCAAAGTTTAAAAGCTATTGAGAGGGAGAACTGAGATTTGAACCAGGGAGTCTTTCAAGTATCTAGGCTACAATGTTTTAAGTCTGTGCACCCTCAGAGGAGGCAGCAGCTGTATATATTATCTGTTCATATATTCTTTATATAGCTGTTCTTCAACTTGCCAGCTGAGTATAGAAAGTTAAGGATTTTAGCTAGAAATCCATGAAGAAAGGGGAGATTGGAATTAAACTGATCTTGTCAAATATTTCTATCTATTTTTTTTTCTGAGACAGCTTTCTAAATGAAAAACGTTTTTGCTGTCAGAATGTTTTTAAGCATGGCAAACTTTTATCTGTAAGAAGTGAGGTAGTGAATAGTTTGGATTTTGCAGTCCACAGATTTATGTAGCAACTAGTCAAAACTCTGCTGTTATAGTGACAAAGTAACCACATATAAACAAATGGGTGTGGCTGTATTCCAAAAAACCTTTATATATGGCCATTGAAATCACAATTTCATGTAATGTTCATGTGTCATAAAATACTCTTGATGTTTCCTTCCCAACCATTTAAAAGTATAAAATTCATTTTTACCTTATAGGCAGTTAAATAGGTGGTGAGCTATATTTGTCCCATGGGCATTAGTTTGGTAACCCCTGCTTTTAAGGAAAATACATAGCAATGAACCAGACCAAATATATGATACCATATTTCACTTGGTGTGACCAATAAGCTTCTTAGAAAATTGTTTTACTGATCTGGAAACAAATGACAAATTATGACCTATCGTATGTAATTTTTTAAATTAATGCATTCCCAGAGATTTTGTCATTCATGGATTTCTGAGAGAGAGCATGAGAGCACACACACGCACTCTTTTTTTTTCCTCTTAAAGATTAGGTTCTGTAAGTTTTAAAAATTCTATTAAAAGGTAGAGGTCCTAAGTTGTGATTGTTTCACCAGGATCTCCTGGTAAGATAGAAATTGGAAGTTCTAGTAGTGAAGTATGCTGTTTGGAGAGAGAAGAAATTGCAAATAATTAATAAAATCTGTTCTGTGAATTTCATTTATTTTCATCCTGGCCCTTCATGGTTTCAGGTAAATTTACATAAACTGGGAATAGGCCCCCCAGTTTAATAACCAAGTTTGGTACTTTCCTTATTTTGACCATTTTAGAATTTTTGTAGCCTGGAAAACAAGTGCCAAAGAGGCTTTATTCATAAAATTATCTGGGCAGTCATATTTCTAAAAATTAAGAACTTTTAATTAGCATTTTTTGCTTAAAATGTTGAAATGAAAAGGAATATCTTAAAACTTAAACTTTAACTGTGATGAGTTTGACCCTAATTTCAGTCATAAACCTCAAACTTCCAACACTGATAGGAACCAAAGGATGCATTTTATTACTGTAGGACACAGAAAGGTGCTTCAGAATCAACAGAGGGCATTGGCCATCTGTGAAAACAGTGACTCTTAGTATGTTTTAGAAATATGTGACTAAAGAGATTTGAGATTTCACTAATTCAAGCAAAGTGATTTGCATACCTGGGAAATACTTTGGATATAAAAGAATTACTGAAAGCAGGTAAGTGGTTGCTAGTGCTGGTGGTGGTGGGGAGGGATTGGCAGCATATTGGTTTGTGGGAGTGATGAAAATATTCTAAAGCCAGTTGGTGGCACAACTTTATAAATTTACTAAAAGTCATGGAATTGTATGCTTATGATGGGTAACTTTTACCGTATACAAGTATTCCTTAATAAAACTGTTAATGGTGTTTTGTTTTGTTTTTAGTTGTGCTTGGGATCAAACCCAGAGCTACATGCTTCTTAGGCTCTACCCACTGAGTTACATCCCCAGCCTAATAAAGCTATTTTTCTTTTTCTTAAGAGAATTCGCTATTTTCATCCTATCAGAAAAGGTTGTAGAGGTGCAGTTTCTATGAGCTCTGAAAAGAGTGGCTGAAGCACAAGCTTCTGATTGTATTTTGTAGTACTAATTCAGCACAAACGTAGTGGCACTCGTGAAAGGTATGTTGCATTTATTAAATGCACACTCTGTGAAAGGCTTATCTAGATGGGATGAGAGTTTGAATTAAGACCATGATGAGAGCTCCCAAATCAGAGGTATTGTCAGTTTTGTAGTTTTCTTCTAGTTTAGGAGAGTGATTAGATTGCCACCAGCTAAGGCAGAATACAGGAGAAACAGCAGGCACGCAGGAGGAAGTCATGATAAAGCTGAGAGAGAAAGACTTGAGTTCAGTGGCCCTATGGTCTCTAGAGAGTGAGTGGAGTGAGAAGAACTGGAGCAAGATTTAGTTCAGAGCCCAGCTTGAAGTCTAAGGTAGAGTTCAGTTATCCAGGTCCACAGAAGCCATTTTCAAGTGTTGAGTCTTAACTTTTTAATGACCTTCCTCCTTAAAGAATAAAGTGCTAGGTTGGTCTGTTCAGGCTGCTGTAACCAAATACCATAGACTGGGTGGCTTATAAACAATAAGAATTTCTTTTACACAGTTCTAGAGACTGGGAAATTCAAGGTCTAGGCACCAGCAGATTTGGTGTCTGGTTGAGGGTCTGTTTCTGGTTCATTATGAAGGCACCTTCTGTCTGTGTCCTCGTGGTGGAAAGAAGCAAGGCCTCACTGAGACCTCTTAAAGGCCACTAGTAAACATCTCCACATAGATCACATTGGTGATTAGGTTTCAACATAAAAATTTTGCAGGGACACAACCATTCAGGACACAACAGTAGCAATCTAATTGATGTTAGCTTCTTGACAGTTTGAATATTATAAGTCAGTACTGGGTTGAATTTCTAACCTTGCAAAGCTAAGGCTTGCCCTGTGGAACCTGGTGATCGGAGGTTTTTGTACTTCCTAAAGACCTTTGATGCAAGTGATGCTTTGCTTGCTTCTACTGAATTCCATGGAATTCTAGCTTATCTTTTTTGGCAAATAAAAACATTTTATAGTTTTAAATACATACACAGTACTCTATAAATGGCAAGCAACCACAACTAGGAATAGTGTAACATAAGGTTCTGCCCAGATATTTTTGGTCTCAGTAATGAATCATATAATTGAATCCTGTAAAAGATATTTTGGTGATGAAGAAAAAATAGACTAAATTTGCAGCAAGAAAATGAAGGCATATTAAATCTGCTTAGCCCTTAGTACCAGTGGGTCACAGCTGTATTATAGTTTTGAGCCAAAGATAGAATGATGTAGGCAGAAGGTATAGGAGAGTTCATTTTGAAGTCCAGCACATTTTCCACAAGAGCATTGTATCTGCAGCTGTTAATTCAGAAACATCTACTTAATACTGCATTATAGTTGAATAAATTGCAGTATGAATATGTTATTTTAAAATGTAAAAGAAATTGGCTTTAAAATCATGAGTTCCAGAAGCCCTAGCTGGAGTCTTAGTGACTATAAATACTGTAGAATCTGAGGACTGTACCTGAACACTTGAGACTCTTAAGCTTTGCTATTGATTCCGTTCTGTCCATGAAAAATATTAAGAAACAACCCAAATCAGCTGTTCCTTTTTGTTGAATATTTATATTTAGAGTCATAAATTCAGATTCAGTACAAGGACCAAACAGGTGAAGTAATTACAGAATGGAGACTGAGCAAATGAGATGATCTGGGGATAGCAGCCGGGTTAGTGGCTGCTCAGCTGCAGTCAGTTATTGACATAGGCAATCACTGTGTATATGCCCTGTGTTGCTAGCTATCCCCATTGTAGAAAGAAGCCAAAAGTATAGGCTCTTTCTCCAAATTTTAGGTATCGGCTCACCTTTTAAAAATTAGGAATAAAAACTTTGTGATCCAAATAAAATTTGTCTGTTTTGATCACTGCTATATTCCTAGACTACCAAATGAATTCAACCTACAGGGTTCAATTTTCTGACTTATATGAAAAAAAAATTTATGTTCTTAAACATCTGGAAAAAGTAATGGTAGAATCTTAAAAGGCTAATAAAAACAGGCAATAAGTGTTACCTTTTATTGTCATTTTGCAGAATTACAATCAGAAGGTTAAATATACCTTAAATTATTTTTAGTCCAGAGTTTACTCATTATGACTGTTAGTACACTGGTTTTCCTTTTACTAGCTGTAAATTGTAATTGTATTCACCATCTTTTTTTTTCCTATGAAACTTCCATATCATAATGTTTAAGGGGAGTCATAATGATGTTTATGATAGTGACACCTCTAACATAAGACTACCTAATGGCTGGAGAATTTCATGTATCTAAGAAGGAATGGAATTTTCTTTTTAATTTGTAATGCTGGTCCCAAAACTTAAAGTGACAGAGGATTCTTATTATAAATAGGCATTCCGAATTTCTCTCCCTGTTGGGGAGAGCTTTGCATACCATTTTAAAAATTGTAGTAATTATTTAAAACACAAGAGCTGATAATTACACCCAAAATACTTTTTTAAAATAAAAGCTATGGTCTATTCTTGAGTATATCTAGATTTAAAAATACAATTTAAAATAATTAATTGCAGTGAATTTAAGAGGTTACATCTGTTAATTCTCCTAACTTTTGAAGTATTGAAGTGTGATTATCCCAATTTCAAAAGTTCATTTTAAAGCTTTATTTGTTAAATGTTTCAGGACTTTTGTGATTTATTGAGTCAGTAAGATTTCTTAAAGATAAGCAAGTTGTGTAACAGAAAGGCTTATCCTTACCTTCTTCTCTGGTTTTGTTGGGTGCCCTCTAATGGGGGAGGAATAGAAGAACTTTGAGTTGGGTGAAAGTGCATTCCAAATGATTTTCTATACTTACTGGCTGTGTAAAACTTTGACTAAGATTTTAGAATTGCTTTGGGTAATCTTTGAAGTAGAGGTGATAACAACCTCCCAGAGTTGTCATCTTCGTAACAGTTTAGATCCATAATACCTAAAGCCAGGCATAGTGATGCATACCTGTATTTCCAGTACTTGGGAGGCCAAGAGAGGAGGATTGAAGGGTCAAGGCCAGACTCAGCAACTAGCAAGGCTGTGAGCAACTTATCAAGACCCTGTTTCCAAGTAAAAAAATTTAAAAATAGGGGTGGGGGTGTATCTTGGAGGCAGAGTGCCCCTGGATTCAATCTCCAGCACCACACACACACATGCAAACACACCCCATAAGTACCTAGTATAGTGCTTCTTAGACTTCAGACTCAGACTTAATAAAGTTAGTTCCATTATCCCTATGGAGTACCCAGTATCCACACTCACTTACCTTGCACTCAAACCTGACTTCCTCTTCACGTTTTTAATTTGTCCTTTTTTTTTCTACTCTTACCTGATCACCCCACTCATACCTCACAAGTCAAATTACACATGCTCGAAATGTATACTTAATACCTATGCTGAATTTTCCCCCCCTCACCTCTGTCAGTGCTTTGTAAATGTTCATTTTGGAATTCCACTTTCTTTTTTTTTTCACTCCATAGCAACCAAGAGAAGTGATACCATTCCTTGGCCTTGCCTAAGCACATTTATTTTCTTTTCTTGACTCGCTGCTTCTAAAATGTTTGAGGTTTGGGACATGCCTGTTTATTTGTTCAGTGCTTGAACTTTGGATCCTGTTGTTCAGAGTCAGCTATTTCAGATGGCAAGTACTACAAAGCAGATGTTCTCTGTAACATCCCCAAATAGGTGCTAACAAATGTTTTATTGTAATTCATTTTTTATCCTTTTCCATCTAGGTTTTTAGAACTTCAGCTATCAAAATGGGCAGAATTTTCCTTGATCATATTGGAGGTACCCGTCTGTTTTCTTGTGCAAACTGTGATACAATCCTGACCAATCGCTCAGAACTCATCTCCACTCGCTTCACAGGCGCCACTGGTAGAGCGTTTCTTTTTAACAAGGTTGGTGAGAATGTCTCATTCCTAAACAGGCTGAGTGAATATATTTGACAGCAACACCAAAATACCCCTTCAGAGGTTGGATAAACAGACATACACAAAATTCAGAATGAGAGCTGAAATCTATAGAGATTACTCCTATTGACTTATCCCTAATGGGACCTCAGAGAGGCATTGCTAGAATGTGATTTTTAACCTTGAAAGTATAAAGGATATGTTGTAAGAAGAAGGGTGGTCTCCATTTCTTCAGAAAATGTTCAGTGTAATAATTTAGTAGTGACTTTAGCACAGACTGTAAAAGAAGGAGCCGAGACATCTACTTCTCTCCCTGCATGTCACAGATTCATCCATGCTACATTAAACTATCATAGCTTGGCAGTGAAAGTATCATCTAACCAACTTCTCTTGCTCTAATGATACTCACCAGTCATCTTTCTGATTATGTTTTGGTTCATCATACAGATCTGCCAACAGTAAAAGCATTTCTTGGTTTGCAAATTTCCAGTCTGCCTGCCTTTGAAGTTTCTAATTTGAGATCAGATGATGTGATTCCACCTCTTAAGAGTCTAATGTACTAGCAATGATGAATTTCCAAATCTTTCAGGCTAAGGAACAGCTAGACTAAGGTGTTGTTCTTAGAAGATCAGATATAGTTTTCCAGTGGACACTCCTGTATTCCATGCCAAAGGAAGCTTTTCTCTCAGAGACTGGATAGTGCGTCCTTTGACTTTTATTTAGGTAGAGAGCAGGGATTGACTCACCATGGCAGGCCAGCTGCCCATTTTATAAATAAAGTTTAATGGAACATAGCCACATTTGTTCATTTATATATCATCTATTACTGTTTTTGTGCTACAATGCCAGTTAAATAGTCACAAGAAAAACCATAGAGCCCTCAGAGCTTAAAATATTTGCTATCTGGTTCTGTACAGAAAAGTAAGCTGTAGAGGATTGTTGGTTTTGCAAAATCATTGAAAATTCTTCACAGATCATATTAGAACCCACTTCTTGGTGTTCTTATCTTTGAAATCACTGGAAAATGATATAAAACAATTTCAGGAACAAATTTGACAAACTCTTTCACGGATTATCCCTAGGGTAGTAAGTCTTTTTAGTTGAGTGTCTTACTTGCACTCATCATTGAATATTGAGTGATGACAACTTGATCCAAACCTACATTTCATGACTCCAATTCCAGGATGCTTTCTTCATTCACTACATCACAGGGATGTAACTAGCATGTGTAAGTAGTGTGACACGGGCTGGTTTAGTAATGCACAGTTGCATTAATGTCCAGTGCATTGCAATTTCCAGATGTTTACCTGTTTTCTGAAGTTGCTATTAGTGCACCGAATATTATATATGGTGTACTTATCTGGCCAATAACTTACATGCCTTTGCAATTTTGTTTTATGTTTTTCTTAGGTAGTTAACCTGCAGTACAGTGAAGTTCAAGATCGGGTCATGCTCACTGGCCGCCACATGGTTCGAGATGTGAGCTGCAAAAACTGCAATAGCAAACTGGGATGGATCTATGAGTTTGCCACTGAAGACAGCCAGCGTTATAAAGAAGGCCGTGTGATCCTGGAACGAGCTCTAGTTCGAGAAAGTGAGGGCTTTGAGGAGCATGTACCATCTGATAACTCTTGAAGAAAAAGAGATAAATCCATCTTTTCCCAGGTCTCCTTCACTGAAAACAAAAATCTACTTACATACACTGTCACCTTAGCATCAGAGTCGGATTCATGAACTGCGGAAC